>JBAMJV010011599.1:0-28298 GCA_037951105.1 Echinarachnius parma
GTGGTTCAGGGTGGTTTCTTTCAATATTATAGACAGTGATACTCTAGCCTAGTGCGCGTAGTGGAAATACCAAACCGGCTCGTTTTATTGCTGAATATATCCAAATAGTCTAAAGACTTCATCACTTATTTATCAACTTCACTATATAATTTAATATTTCCTTGGCTTTCATACCAGCCATATTTCCAAGCACATAACCCATTCCTTGAGTTATAATTTAATCAAAATCCACAACTAGCAAACACAATTACCACTAAACGCGCGCGCGCCGATCACTCACAGTCACAGAGTCCGTTTCAAGTAAATTCATGCACAAATTCCTTACAAATTCCCTTATTTGTAGCTCATCTATACATAATACATCAATTCATATATCAAGCCTTCTTAACAATTCAATTATCTATCATATAAGCTATAATTTATCTCATACTTTGCATTTAAATAACAGAAAACTACAAATAAAGGTTGTTTCTAATCAATTACTGGCTCCGGAAGATGCTCATGAATATGCAAATGAGCTTTATGCGTAATTTGCATATCATGTGTTTTGGAGTCGCTATAAGTGGAACTACGGTAATAAACATGCTAAGTTCTAACCTTTGAAAGCAAAGTATCGCTTCTGAACTATTCACATACTTTGTAACAAATATCAATCTTAACTATCTGGTATATAACATTGTCATATCATTTGACAATAAAGAGGAATTTAATAAACAATTTCAGAAAGCTTTGTAACAAACGTTTATACCCGTATCTGCCTACGCAAATATCTGTGTTGTGCGTCGTACAATTAACGCAGCGCTATGTCAACTGCACTGTCGTTCTAAATGCAATACATCAACAACAACAATACGACACTCATTATTCAACTCATCATCACAAGAATCATATCGAATCAGTAACACTGTCAAGTAGTCAACACTAATCTATAACTTTACCTGGTTTGTGAATTAATCCATTCTTGTTAATCTTCCGTTTCGAGCCAAAGTTTAAGTTCACAATCAAAATATTTAATAATGTAAGTGTTGCTAGTCTTAATTACAGACTTATCAAATATACGCGCCGTGGCGCATATATATAATTATTAATTAAATACCTTGGGTACTGTATTCCATTTCTTAAATGTGTATTTCTAAGGTAAATGTTCCTCTCAAATATGTTTAGGCCTTATAGTAGGTAAACTGTCCCTTTTGGAGGTCTGCATTTGTTTTGATCTGTCAGCAGTGATCGCGTAGCGTGGTCGGACTGATTGGGTGGGGGGGGGGGGGGGGGGGGGGGGGGGGGGGGGGGGGGGGGGGGGGGGGGCACACCTTATGTATTTCTTTGTTTTTTTTTCCAAAAATGTCCCCTTATGTTTTCTATTGTTTGTTCAGAATTATTGGGGGGGGGGGGGCACGTGCCCCCCCCCCCCCCGTGCCCCCCTGTAGCTACGCCACTGTCTGTCAGTCACCATACATTTGTAATGGTTGTACAAATGATTTTTTTTGTTCTCATATTTTCATTTGATTGCAGATTTGAAATATCACCCACCGACACACACTGCATCCCAGATGAACGACAGCTGGGATCAAAGGGATACCCGATGACACACCCAGCTGCAACATAAACGTAAGCAGTGTGCCAGCCTACAATACAATGAAGAAAGGCAACCGCGCAGTTAAACTAGACATGCACGAAGACGAGCGATACAAGTGCGAAGCCGACAGAGACAACCATCAAGACGAGCAAAACGACCTCGAAGATTAACAAAGGCGAGCTAAGCAGCCGCAAAGACCAGCGAGACAAGTGCCAAGATAACAGAGACGACCAGCAAGACGACCACGAAGACAAGCGAAGATGAGTAAGACGACCACGAAGACGAGTGAAACAGTCGCAAATTTATATGAGCGAGACAAGTGCCTAGATGACAGAGACGACCAGCAAGACGATCGAGATGACCACGAAGACGAGCAAAGACAAGCACGAAGACGAACAGGCAGCCGCAAAGACGAGCGAGACAACCGCAAAGAAAACGAGTGACTCGATGACCAGCGAAGCAACCGTGAATGCGGCTTCGACAGTAACCTTGACGAAACCAACTTCAGTGAACCGAACACCAGCTTTCAGAGTCCGTGCAGAGCTGACACTTATCGCTAGCCCAACGATCATGGCGTTCGCGACACAGGCCACAACCCGGAGGATATGCGATTGTGATATGGAATGTGAACGTTGAACTGCATGGTTTGGTTGAATTTTTGTATAAAATATAAACTTGAAATTACTTTTCAAAAGGAAGAAGTTTTTTCACCTTCCTTGCTCATGAATCCATACATTTTAAATACATAGGCCTACAAGAACATGCCTGTAGTAGTCCCCAACCTTCTACAATGGCCACTTTTCTAGTTTTCAGTAGGTGGTCACTATACACATGTTTGACTGTGTACTAATGTAGCTCAAGACATTGCTGCCCCCGAAGCCAGAATCAATCCAATTTTGATACAGATCTGCCTCACCGGTTCCCCTCGATTCTACGTCCTGACTGATGGACCCTGTCGAGTACCCAAGTAGAAGTAGAAGTAGAAGTATGTGAGGGGCCAGATTAAATCCAGGAAACATGAACATGTCCCTATTTAAAGGCTTTTAACTATGATATTAAAATGTCCTGAATAAAGATCAATTATCTGCCAACTGTTTCTTACCTTTTGCAAGGTGGTGTGATAATTTGTTAGGTATAATGCATGAAGAACAATTGTTTTTTTTTTAATCGAATTAACTTCCAATGTGAAGAAAAAAGACTTCTTAAGATTGGGATGAACATTGCTTGGGCTAAAACGTGATGTTTAGGACTTGGGCCCACTGTTTTATGAAAGGCTGCATGATTATGTTGTTGTATATAAGTATTATTGTAATTGTTTTAATGGTAACTTACAAGTTTTAATTTTTCGTTTGCTTCTCAAATTGTATACTATCCTGTTAAATTATTGCCCAACGGTTGGTCCCCAACATGTATTCCTATTGGATGTATTTATGAATTTTAGACCTGTTTCTGAACAGATTATTATGAAACAAAGTCCGCACTGTCTATAACATTGTGTGCCATTTCACATAGTTGTTCATTATCTCACATATTGATAAAAGGGCCCTGTAAAGTAAACCAAAACTAAATTATTCCTTTAAATGTATTGTGATAATGTTACAATTTATATCCAACTGTTCTTGAAACTTGTGATGAACATTGTATTACTGGTGACCGATTATATTACTGAAATGGCAAGCAGCCCTTTAATTGTCCTAATTCCTTAGCAGAACTAGAGGGTTGACTGTGAAAGGAAACAAAATAATATCTCTGCATGTGCAAAACGGTTTAACTGGCCACCAGTAGTCTTTGTCTTTTTAGACTAACCAATATTGAAATCATCTTGTTCTGAAACATGATATTACTAAGGTAATTCGATTTCCCAAGTTGTGTTGTATTGCAAATATCTCTTCACACATTGCTGTTTTGCATGAACTTGTAGATTGTTTGATGCTTGTGTGTTTTTATATATGTATGTACAATGTGTATTTTAATGTTTATATTTCAAATTGAATTAAAAGGAAATAAAAATTTCTTTAATCAGGAAAGTTAATATGTCTTAGAAAGTTTAGAATTGAAGTAGAAGAGTGAATACAGTGTAACCTCGTTACAAAGAGCTCTGATAAAACAAACCATTTATAACAACGTCATTTTGCTTGTCCCAGCCGTTGTTTAAAAAAAAATGTTTTAACCCTTTGTCAAGGTGATTGTCTTAATCGCAAGGATCTTTTTGTAAAGAGGTTTCACTGTAGCATAATGTTGTTGTGTACCCCATAAAAACAATGTATGCCCAATGGGCAGTGGTTCACCTTTTGTTTTCACTAAAACATGAGGGCAAGGCAAATCATTCTATTCTATTGCTAGTACATTGTTTTTGTATGTTATTTATCGAGGGGAAAAAAGATACAATCAATTACCTTGTTAATACCCTAAAATAGTTTTTCAAATTATTGTTTTGATTTCCTTTGGGGCTCATTCCAGCAAAATGTGAACCATCACACAGCATGTGTGCACGATACATTGTTCCATTGAACACAACAATTTATTTCCATTATATTTTGTTCCACAAACTGCATTTTCAATGTAAGAATTAGTGTATGCCTATATGGGACATTATGTGTGTTTATGTGCGTATGTTTGTTAACATGTATATGTGCATGTGGATGAATATCTAAACCCCAAATTGATAGATTTTGTAATCACCCCATCCAGCTTGAATGATTTCCACTCCAGAATGAGAGTTAAAACAACATTAACTCTGCATTAGGAGTGGATTCCACTCCAAACGAAGTGGTCACTAATATGGCTCCCTAAGGAGTGAACAAGGGAGTGGATCTTAACTCCCTTAAAGAGTGGACAATTTTCACTCTAGTTTGGAGTGAAAAGGGGGTCAACTCTGGGTTAGGAGTGGATTCCACTCCAAACGAAGTGGTCACTAATATGGCTCCCTGGGGGGTGAACAATGGAGTGGATCTCAACTCCTTAAAGAGTGGACAATTTCCACTCTAGTTTGGAGTGAAAAGGGGGTCAACTCTGGGTTAGGAGTGGATTCCACTCCAAACGAAGTGGTCACTAATATGGCTCCCTAAGGAGTGGACAAAAGAGTGGATTTCCACTCCAAAACATTAAGAGAGTATAGAACATTATGATGATAATACTTTATCTATTCCTATTATATTTAAGCTAGAGACCATGTATACATCCTAGTCAGATATAAAAGTAACATTTCCAAGTCGCCTGGTCCCTCTTTCTTATTATATTGTTTTTAATTACAATTTCACGGACGTTCGCATACATTTCACGGACGTTCTCTGCCTGAACAGTCTTACAGAAATTGATGACAACATTTATTTGAATCTCCTCCAGACCAATATAAAACGTATAAATGTATCAGTTGATATGATTTTAGCTATCTGAATTAATTATAATCACATGTCTGCTATAACTATCACTCTTAGTGGACCTGTGGAAATCGTAACCCCTAATTTTGCACCGGCTTTCCCCGGTCGGGCACTCTATAACATAAATGTTACTATACTTCTGTAAATAAATGATTTTACAACATTTCTGCAAACCTAAATAACATGTATAATCTGAATAAAGGCCATTTTCCTGTTACCAGAATACGGTTTCTCACATCAGTCTTAATGTCACGGACGTTCGTATTAATATCACGGACGTTCTCGAATTGCCTATAGTGGTACCCAAGTGTCCCATCTCGAGTCAATTAAGTACAGAATAAATGTAAGTGCCAACATTATGTTAATATATGCCTATCACACGTTTCAAACCTTGCCATAAAAATTTAAGATGTATTTTGACTTTGAGAGACCCATATATAATCTATTATTTTGGTTTGTGTATGTTGTACATGTATTTCGATTCAATTCGTATATGGTTTATTAATTGAAAATACATATATTTATCTATTCCAGCTATATGGCTGAATTGCTTATATGTATTTTCACAAAACATAAAACAAACTGAGGGTAACAAAAGCCATGAGCAAAGTAAACAATATATTCGTATAACTTATTTCTTAAATAAATACATATAGATTGCATTTTAGATCATACATGTAGGCTATATGTTTTGTATAAAGAAATATTAGACATATAGAAACCATTACGCTAAATATATACGCTACGCTAAACATATTTTATGTGTTTGTTATCGCATTTTATTATTATAATTATTTAGAAAGAATATTTTAATAAAATGTAAAACCAATAATAATACAAATATAATAATAAATGCAATCATTTTAAGGGCTAACTGTTTAAATCTAATTTACAGAGATTATAAACTGTTTTATAACATTAATATGTCAAAGTTAAATCTTGCAAATAATCACGTTGATAGTTAATTCCGATGTTTCCTGACCCACATCTCGTTTCCTAATTGTTAACCTCCAATCGGTTTCATTGTTTTAATTAGAATTAAGAACAATGTTGACCTTGAATGGTTTATTATAAATATTGCGCGAGCTGAAATTTAGTTGACTGTACAATATTATAATGATCCTAGCAAAAACAATATTGTTGGTATATCAGGAAAGAACAAAACAGCCAATATTATAAGTAATGTTACGATGAAGTCATCAAAATAATGTATAAATCTTACAATCTCTATTAAATGGAAGAAGTCCAACAAATCTATTCCCTTGCTAGATATAATTTCAAACGATACCACATAATTTGGCACTATAAGAGATTGAAGCAGAGATGCTTTGAAAACCGATTCATACGTCATCATAATAATAAATGCGTTTGTCTCTATTAGATCTGCATACTTACGGGCTGGATATTGCACCTTTGCACATCACGCATAAATTATGATTATATTTTATTATCATTATTATCATTATTATTTTAATGATTTATTTTATTTTTTTGAGGGGGGGGGGGGGAAGAGGGATATGCATGTATTCGTTGCTTTTTCGTACAGTCAATATTGTAAAGCAAGTCGCTATCCTCTCGCAAGTATAGCTGACGATCTTTGTGATGTACCTCTTCTTTTCAAACAACTGGCGTCATACAGCCATTTAGTTGGACTTAAATCCGACAGGCAGATGAGAAAACAGTCTCAAAGCCTGCAGCAGAGGTGGAGCCGACAGTCTCAAGTTTTGCAGAGGGTGGGGCAACAGTTTCCACTCAGACCTTCGGTTGCAATGTTGTTATTGCGCCATATACCCCCTTTTTACCATTATGTTTTGAACAGCTTTCTTTCGCTTGTAGGCCTGCGACTGTGCACAATCATAATCTTGGGGTTTGCCTTCATTTAGTATAATGTCTACGCTGCACGGGTAGAAGTAAATATAATATCTAGGGGTATTACAAAACAGCTAAGCAAGGTGATCAAATGTAAAACGAACCTCCGTGATGGTGACTAAAAATCAACATATTCATGTGTGGTTGGCAGTGACCTGGGTCGAAAGGCACACACAAGGGCCACCTGCTGTCAAAAAATTGTGCCAGTACTTGAACTTTTACTAAGATTTTTTGGGCCATAAATGACGAACGAACGTCCGTGAGCACAACATTTCATACGTTTGGTACAGTTAAATGACTTGCAGGAAATAAATCCATATGAGATATGAGAGACATAACAATGTACTAACAACATCAAACGGTATCAACTTGATGTGAGCGTTTAACATGGTAACATTATTAGAACAATTTTCATAATCGAACGTCCGTGAACGAACGTCCGAGCGAACGTCCGTATCATAAATAGTTGTCAAAAAGCTTCGAAAATGCCTGATATAAGTTTTTGGTTAGCTGCTTGCCAAATAAAATTGCTGTACCGGTGTCTACGTGCAGATAAGCAGCCTCAGATTCGTAATTGGGTCTACTCTTGCCGGACGTTCGTTTTCATCACGGACGTTCACGAAGATCAGTTTTCGGCCTAAACCAAACATTGTATTTGATAGATAGTTTTCAAATAGGCAAACTACTGTGGCCCTACTGTGAGTTCATCAGACTGACCCCAGCAATTGATGACTAGGATGCACTTCGCTGAGCAGTGATGATACAAGACGACAGAACGTCCGTGACGAAATCCAGTATAATTTCATACAAACAAAATGTTACTCCGCGAGCAGGAGTAGTTAGCCAACAATTTTTGTAAAATGTGTTCAGTGGATTCAACCCTTAGTTTTGGAAATGGTTTTTGTTTTGACAACTAAGTAGAATTCTGGTCGTATGGATTTTAATGTATGTTCACGGACGTTCACTTATTATGACCTTTCCTATTGAAATTTACCCTGAGATCATATCAATGCCGCTCTACCGCCAATTCTTATATGATATATGCTCAAGACATGTAAGATAGGAAATATAGACATTAATGCCTTTAAAGTTGATTAATATTTTTTTTTATCAGGTTAAAAAATTCATAATTTTGTGGAAAATGCCAATTTATGCTATTTTTTCACATTTGAGGTCCTGTGGCATGAAACCAAATGTTTGAAATGATATAAAACTATACATTTTCTGAAAGCCTTAATACTACTCTTTAATATGAGACCAAAAACAGATATATCAGAGTTAATGGTGAGACACAGCAAATGATAGAAGCGCTCAAGGTCTGGAAATGGCCAAAAGTGCACATTTTAAAAATCTGACCCAAATACGTATATAAAGGGTGCCCCCACCTCCCCCCCCCCCCCCCAAACGGAACGGGGCACTTTCCAAAATATAGTAACAAAATGATTATGTCCATCGGATAGGTCTTTTCCAATAAAAAACGATACCAAGAACAGTGATTTTGGACAAGTATATAGATTTTGTTTTAGGACGTCTTAAGTGAGACCATGCATGTCAGGTTCCCATTTTTGTCATTTTTTTTACAAAGTGAGGGCCTGATAAATCGCACTTCCTGCCCGTCATAGCATCGAACCACTATGCCCATTCTTTCTGCACACAGCTGAATGCACACTAACAATGGCGCGCCGAACATAATCGACCTTGCAATTAACCCTTGGACCTCGTAGGCCCCTCGTAGGCTATACTGTTGCAAGATATGGTGATCGAGCTTTTTCAGTAGGCTAATTGCCCCTATCCTTTGGAAAAAATTACCAGCGCATATTCCCTTGACCAGTTTAAGACCTTGCTTAAAAATTAAACCTTTTTAATTCATAAATGATATTCTACACGGGTTCAGTTGTGAGTCAGTCAAAGGAGGTGCACACCGTCTTATTTCTTGTATGTTTGATAGTTATGTTTGAATGATCTCATTTGTATTATGCATGATTTATGGAAAAAAGAATAGATTTATAATTTGTGTGTTTATTATAACTTTTGGTTGTTAATTTGTAGACCGATAATGGTACGCTTAGAAACAACCGTATTAAAGCGCCTTACAAATGTCGTGTATTATAATTATTATAAATTTATTTTCTTATATTTCGTAATTAACAAGTTGCAATACTTGACGTGCTCGAGAATGACTGTAGTTATGCGTGTGATAAGTATTTGTTATGCACATTGGTATAGCATATTATAAAGTTAGTCTAGTGGGTAGAAGGGGTGTTCGTGCACCCCGATGAGACAAATTTTAATTTATGTTACTTTATGTAAAAAAATGTGTAGAAAACGATTAGCTATGTTAACAGCGCCAAAAAGTGTCCCATGTATGATTTTTATGCAAATTTATGCAAATTATGGTAGCCATTTTGGTTTTAGACTAGTATTCATATTTTGATCATTGTCAAAGATATTTTTTTTAAAGAAAGAGTCCAGACTAATGTTTTCAAGGTCAGAGAATACGATTTTATAATTAAAAATCTGATCAGATGGGTGTATGACATCATAATATGCAAATTAGGGGCAACATTTGCATAAAATCAATATTTTCTGCATAAATAGGCGTCTATTTAATTTTGCAACTCATGAAAACAATGAATGAACAATTTCTTTTGTCTATAAAAAATAAGTTCAATATATCTTCATATAAAATAAACCTTATCAACTTTACTGCAAAACTTAAATATGCAAATTTATGCAAATTATAATCATTGGTACAATTAACAATTAACATATATTTTATGAGTTGCTTTCTTTTTAATCAAATACGGCACTTGAAGTTTCTAAACATATGTATGGAAGGTCAATGAGTGTCATTGAATGGTGTATGAAGATTATTGAAGACTATGTGACGTCACAATATGCAAATTAGTGGCAAAATTTGCATAACAATAAAGATATTCTGCATGAATCAGGTGGTTTTCCTGTGTTTGAGCCATGCAAACATTAAATAAACAATGTTTGAAGGCATACATAGAGACTTTGTAAAATATCTTCATACAAACCAAACTTCAACAAAATAACTACGAAACATAAATATGCAAATGTATGCAAATTGTCCCCACAGAACATAATCCATGTATTTTAGAAGCTACTTGCTTTTTGTTTCAAATACGGCACATAACTGCCCACTTGAAGTACATGTATCTTATGAGTGTCATTGAATACTGTCTGAAGAAAATCATTTTATGGTGTTATTTTATGCAAATTACGGGCATACTTTTGATAAGATTAGTTTAATATATCATATTTTGCAATACTTTATAACTAATGAAGATAATTCGTCATCATAATCATTACACCTGCACATGAATTACATATCGCTACGATAACACTTTCAAATAGTTATTAGCGTGACTTAATGTGTCAAATGTCGGAAAATTGAAGTCAGCATTACATCTCAGTAATAAGATCAATTATGGCACATAGCTAGACATGTAATTTAGTCTAGACATGCGTGTTAAGGGCCAATGAGCTAGAATAAACAATTGCTGATGTTATTTTATTACACCTGTAAAATTTAGGGATGCCTTTAATAGCAAACATCAAATTATTTTGTTGATTTAAATCAATATTTCAAATACATACGTTCAAGACTAAACATATAACCAAGGTCTCTTCATCTGAATCTTAATGAGATCATTCATATTCACTATCTAAAATCAAATATCAAACATTACAACACAATGCATATGTTAATGCAGATATGAGTAGACATACCAAAATGTACAGATCTATACAAATGTTTTGAGGAACAGAAAGAGGAATTTCATAACATGTTGTCATGTGCAAAGCAAGGAAATATTATTGATGAGTATAACTGCATTAATGTGACATGTAATCCCATCATGGTTCTATTAAATACGGATTTCTTCATTCACATTATTCATTCGTCTTCATTTCCTAAGAAATCTTGAAAGTCTAGATCGTCATCTCCATTTCCATCTCCGCTGTCATCGCTGTCCACTTCATCATCTGAATTTGTGCCTAACAAGTCAACCAATGACGGCGGAAGAACAGGGCAACATCCAGGGGGGGGGGGGGGGGGGGGGTACTGGTATTACTTTTTGACGGGGGTGTGCCTCACGGAACCCTGAAATGGGGGTCTGAAGAGCTGACTACACACACAAAATACAGGGTCTTTGGAGCTACAAAAACGCTGAAACAGGAATTACGGGGTCTAAGGAGCGGACTATAACTACAAAATACATAGATTTGGAGCTACCAAAAACCTATGGAAACCCTCCAAAAGGCTCAAATTGTGGTCTAAGGAGCCGAACAAGAAGGGAATAATGGACTTGGCGCTACTCAACTGGCTAGCCAAGTCATTTCGGGCGTCTATGGAGCGGCAATTTATGAAAATCGGGTATCTTTAGAGCAGCGATCAGGCGTGAAAAAGGGGTTCTTTTAAGCGGCACATACCCGTCTTACATTATACATGAGTGCCCCCCCCCCGGGGGGGGGGGGGGGGGGCAACATAACCAAACTGGTTCTAGCAATCCTTCCACAGTGAGTGTCCATCCCTGTCCTTTACTGTACGGCTCAGGTTTCTCCACGATGGACACAGTGGCTCCCTTATAGAGCGCTGCACGGTGGTTGACTCGTTGAATGTGTGGCTGTAGAGCTGAGTGACAGGGTGGGAGGCGGGCCAGGTCCACTTTCGATTTAGAGGTTAGCTTTTTGTCCTCACCGACCATCTTCCGAAGCAGCTTTACACGGTCTTGGTCAACTGATGACTCGTGAGCCTGCCCATACATCAGGCAGGTGCATGAACTCCTCCAACTGCTGCACTGTCTTGAGGGTTACGTCCCAGTTAGTACCGAGCTCCCTGAGGGGTTGGTGTAACTTTGGAAATTTCTGTAGCTTTTTTGGGGGACCCACTTTCCCCTTTCCTTTGAAGGCACTCGTGCAATCTTCTCCGGTAAAGACGTAAAAGCCAAGGAGTGTGGCACAGTAGTCCTCACCGAACGATTTTGTGAGCTCAGTCACGTGGATGAGTCGGCGATGCTTCCCAGATCCTGTATCAAGGTACACATTCAGGTTGATTTAGTCTGCATGATGGAGAAGTATGACCCTGATGTATGGGCAGGCTCGCGAGTCATCAGTTGACTGGCCCGTGTAAAGCTGCTTCGGAAGATGGCCGGTGAGGACAAAAGGCTAACCTCCACATCAAAAGTGGACCTGGCCCGCCTCCCACCCTGTCACTCAGCTCTACAGCCACACATTCAACGAGTCAACCACCGTGCAGCGCTCTATAAGAGAGCACTGCGCCCATAGTGGAGAAACCTGAGCCGTACAGTGAAGGACAGGGATGGACACTCACTGTGGAAGGATTACTAGAACCAGTCTGGTCATGTTGCCCTGTCCTTCCGCCGTCATTGGTTGACTTGTTAGGCACAGACTCAGATGATGAAGTGGACAGCGATGACAGCGGAGATGGAGATGGAGATGACGATCTAGACTTTCAAGATTTCTTAGGAAATGAAGATGACGAATGAATAATGTGAATGAAGAAATCCTTATTTAATGGAACCATGATGGGATTACATGTCACATTAATGCAGTTATACTCATCAATAATGTTTCCTTGCTTTGCACATGACAAAATGTTATAAAATTCCTCTTTTCGCTCCTCAAAACATTTGTATAGATCTGTACATTTTGGTTTGTCTAATTATATCTGCATTAACATATGCATTGTGTTGTAATGTTTGACATTTGATTTTAGACAGTGAATATGAATGATCTCATTAAGATTCAGATGAAGAGACCTTGGTTATATGTTTAGTCTTGAACGTATGTATTTGAAATATTGATTTAAATCACCGAAATAATTTGATGTTTGCTATTAAAGGCATCCCTAAATTTTACAGGTGTAATAAAATAACATCAGCAATTGTTTATTCTAGCTCATTGGCCCTTAACACGCAAGTCTAGACTAAATTACATGTCCAGCTATGTGCCATAATTGATCTTGTTACTGAGATGTAATGCTGACTTCAATTTTCCGACATTTGACACATTAGGTTACGCTGATAACTATTTGAAAGTGTTATCGTAGCGATATGTAATTCATGTGCAGGTGTAATAATTATGATGACGAATTATCTTCATTAGTTATAAAGTATTGCAAAATATGATATACAGGATGGCCCCCAAAAAACGGAACGGGGCACTTCCCAAAATATAGTAAAATATGTATTATGTCCATCGGAAAGAGTGTCTTTTCAAATGAAAAACGATACCAAAAACAGTCAATTTGGTCGTGTAGTTTTTGTTTTAGGGCGCTGTGAGTGACACCATATCAGGTTCTCTTTTTTGTCAATTTGTATTGAGCCAGCGCTTGATGAATCGCACGAACCGCCGTTCATAGCGAAGAGCATCGCGCACTATTGTTAGTGTGCACTCAGCCGTGTGCCGAGAGAATGAGCATGGTCGCTGAACGGTATTACGGGCAAGGAGTGCGGTTAAACTAGGTCGAAATCGACATAAATCGGCACCTGACATGGTCTCACTCACTGCGTCCTTAAACAAAAACGACCTGACCAAAATTACTGTTCTTGGTATCGTTTTTCATGGGAAAGGACACCCTATCCGATGAATATAAACATTGTGGTATTATATTTTGGGAAGTGCCCCGTTCCGTTTTTTTTGGGCCACCCTGTATTAAACTAATCTTATCAAAAGTATGCCCCTAATTTGCATAAAATAACACCATAAAATGATTTTCTTCAGATATTATTCAATGACACTCATAAGATACATGTACTTCTAGTGGGCAGTTATGTGCCGTATTTGAAAAAAAAGCAAGTAGCTTCTAAAATACAAGGATTATGTTCTGTGGGAATGATTTGAACACATTTGCATATTTATGTTTCGTAGTTATTTTGTTGAAGTTTGGTTTGTATGAAGATATTTCACAAAGTCTCTATGTATGCCTTCAAACATTGTTTATTTAATGTTTGCATGGCTCAAACACAGGAAAACCACCTGATTCATGCAGAATATCTTTATTGTTATGCAAATTTTGCCACTAATTTGCATACTGTGACGTCACATAGTCTTCAATTATCTTCATACACCATTCAATGACACACATTGACCTTCCATACATATGTTTAGAAACTTCAAGTGGGTAGTTATGTGCCGTATTTGATTAAAAAGAAAGCAACTCATAAAATATATGTAAATTGTACCAATGATTATAATTTGCATAAATTTGCATATTTAAGTTTTGCAGTAAAGTTGATAAGGTTTATTTTATATGAAGATATATTGAACTTATTTTTCATAGACAAAAGACATTGTTCATTTATTGTTTTCATGCGTTGCAAAATGAAATATACGCCTATTTATGCAGAAAATATTGATTTTATGCAAACTTTGCCCCTAATTTGCATATTATGATGTCATACACCCATCTGATCAGATTTTTAATTATAAAATCGTGTTCTCTGACCTTCAAAACATTAGTATGGACTCTTTCTTTAAAAAAATATCTTTGACAATGATCAAAATATGAATACCATAATTTGAAAAAAATTGCATACAAATCATACATGGGACACTTCATGGCGCTGTTAACATAGCTAATCGTTTTCTACACATTTTTTTACAAAAAGTAACATAGATTAAAATTGGTCTCATCGGGGTGCACGAACACCCCTTCTACCCACTAGACTAAGTGTTTGTACTAATGGATTATACTGCTATTGCCATTGTGTGAGTGATTGTGCTAATTTTCATTTCATTTTGAGCTAAGTCACCAAATAGGGTTTATAGGCAAAATAGGCAAATTTGCCTGTCCGTCGTGACCGTGCGAATTTTAATGAACGAACGTAAATTTCGGTGCCCGAAAATGAAATTGATTGAACGCGTAGTGAATTTGATTGCTCGAACTTGAAAAGGGAATGTAAGTAAACCAAAATGGATGCAGGTATTGTGAAATTGAATGATCGAATTCGCCCCTTAGCAAGAAACGCGTGAATTTGAATGACCCTTGTGTGAATTTGGGTGCAGAGGCGTCGATCCGTTTTTGCGATTAAGGGGGGGGGGGGGGGGCGAAATTTGAAACATTTTCCAGAGTGACCACTGAGAGAGCTAAGAGCTCCATATTGGCATGTCCGGAAGTTTTATTATGCGCTCATTGACAATGTCTTGATGGCTCGAAGACCTAACTTTGGGGGGCTCCACATTTGGGGACAATAATGGGGGTCCAGGGGGCGGAGCCCCCGGAGGCTTTTAGATTTCAGACATTTGCAACTCCTATCATGGGTGTTAAAGGTAACGTTGAGTATTGGTAATTTCCAAAGTGCCCCCCCCCCCCCCCCTAAATTAATTGTAACGGATTTGGTTGATTTCAATTCCATATGAAAGATCATCGAAAAAAACATGGGAAATAATAATAATTCCCATTCAAATGCTCTAATTGTTGTCAAAAATTTGCTTTCAAAATATTTATAAAAGTGATTGACGTCCGGCCATCACTTTTTAGAGAACGCTAGCGCGAGGCGCAAGCGTTCTAGGTCCTCCGATGCGAAAGGCGAACGGCGCTTGTGATACACATGAATATGCGCGGTAACTATTACCGCGCATTACAGTCTCGTATCAGGACGACCTAGAACGCTAGCGCTTCTCTCTAAAGTTAATTTGACACTTGAGTTGTAACGGCTCTTTTTGAATGATAACAGGGGTTTTACTTTGTCGTTTGTAATTGTGTATACTTTTCGAGCATGGTGAAGTTATAACTATTAGTTTGTACCGTAATCGTGCAGGTTTTGGTTACTAAAGTTAAGTTTGTACAATACTCAACGTTACCTTTAAAATTGTATAAAAAAGTGAACCTGCTCGTAACGTATTTTTAAAGGGCATAGCGAGGAAAAGATTGAGCCTTGCATGAGATGGATCCACGTGATTCTGTATATTATAGAGCCATCGATATAGGGCTTTGAGCTCCCATCGATATAGTCTAGGGCATTGAGCTCCCATCGATATAGTCTAGGGCATTGAGCTCCCATCGATATAGTCTAGGGCATTGAACTCCCATGAAACTAAGCAAGGGCGTCAATAACTTCTCAAAAGTGGAGGGGAGACATTGCGAGGAAGCGAAGCGATCGAGAGGAGAGGGTGTGCCCCTCCCACAGTAGGGAGCTTTTGTATTTTTGGGCGTGAAATTGTGCGATTTGGTGCACACCTGAGACAGAAATTTCACGTAATATGAAGTATATATAAGTATGGAACCAAACATACATAATGACAAAGGGAGGGGGACAATCTCCTCCACTTTTTTTTTTTTATATTATTGTATACTGGCAACGTGAATGTGTTAAGTCATTCCAATGACTCATTGACGGGTCGACGGGGGCACAATGGAGAGAGGGGCACATGCCCCATCTTTCAATAATTTCAGTAAAAAAAATATTTTAAAAAGGCGAATGTAATGATTGATCGCTGGTAATGATCGATCCCATGTTCGCATGAGCGATTGCTTACCGTCCCAAAATATAACCACAACTATTAAGATCACATGGATTGATTTTTTGTGGCATGCTTCCAGTAATTCATGCCACAAAGAAACACTGCCCATGTAGTATCAATTTCAAGGAAGTTTGGAACTCCAAGTGCCTTTAAATGAAATTGGATAAATAAGAAATCTAGAATTATAAAATTACGTAGTAATCAGGTCGATCGAAGCCTTCACAAAACGGTAGGCGATTTTCAAATAAAATCAAACCGTGAAAAAATGAAGATATAGAATTCATGTTAATTCAATAAATACAATGACTAATACTAATTACGCTTAAATTATCGGGCCCTGTGAACAAATACAAATCGGCCTAAAATGATTTAGTACAACAAATGGATTAGCCGTCAGTGTGATAGTTCTTGCCACTCGCATGTATAAGCCAGTGGCATAGCGTGGTCGGACTAATTTTATTATTATTATTTTTATTTATTTTTTGTTGGGGGGGGGGGGGGGGGCGCACACCGTATGTATTTCACTTTTTTCTTCAACAAATTTCTCCTTATATTTTCTATTGTATTTTCTATTTTTTTCTTCAAAATTATTGAGGCACGTAAGGGAGGTATTTGAATTTTAGGACAGTTTAAGTTTGCCTTTTTTTTTTGTTGGGTTGGGGGGGGGGGGGGGTGGGGGTTATCATGGTAAACTATTTAGGGGATATGAATTTCGAGCTAATGCGGGAACGTATTTCATATGCAGTGGTAGTGAAATTATTTACTGTCTTACAGACGCGCTCAATCAACAATGATTCTTCACGTCTGATACTGTCTTTTATTTCGTTGTCACCATGCATGAGAAACATGCATACTTCGAATCGGTCTGGTTAGTGCGGAGAGTTAGAATGGAGCTCTGACCACAATACTTAAACACAGTTCATACTGCATAAGTACTATCCCTCTCACGAAGGGGAACCTGGAATCATACTGCATTTATTGGCATCTCCTAATAGTACTTTATTTACACTATTTCTTTTGAAATTTGGTTCTCCATAAAGTAACTTGCTTAATACTCAACCGATTCTTAAAATGTGGGAATTTATTATTTTCGATTTCTATCTCACAATTAACCATGCTAACAGCAACAAATAACTCTTCAAGACTTAAACTCAACCCAAAACTTCCATATGTCTACTTAGAATTATTATTCATATTTCCATCTAGGTCTTTTGCATAATAAAATTCATGCCATGTAAACCTTGCCTCTATAATCACAATGTTCATAGTAAAGTAGCTTAATATGTGGCAATCGTACAAATTTTACCTTATTCTGCATATACAGTGGCAAGTTAGCTAGGACATCGATGGTCACTGGTGTCACAGTGTGTGAGAATGTAACTTTTCCTCCTTTGACGTAGATACTCTCTGCCTTAAATGATGTTTTCGTTCCTCTGACTGACACTTCGATGTCCTGCAGGTTTTGTGCAGAACGCAGCCACGCCCATTCTCCGCACTCGCGAGGCAGACCAAGGAACTTCAAGCTTGGGGTGTTGGTCAGGTAAGGCAGCGAAGTTACTAGCGCTGGGTCTTTGATGGTCACTTGCTGAAGGTTTGATAAGGTCTGGAGACCATCAACAAGCCTGATCGGTAGGCTTGATGTCAAGTGTGGCGTGTTGATCTCTATGTGTGTTATCTATACAGGAGAGATATGAGAACATAAGACCCGGGACATCAGCTAAGATGATTTGAATTAGAGCATAGAACCTGGAAGTACTACAACACACACGTACACCCTTAACAGAATGAGAATAGCGCGAATGTGTCACATCGACACACTGAACATGAAAGTCTCTACGCCATTTTTAATATGCTCAAGAAATAATGATATGTATATATAATCTTTCGTGTTAACTTTTTTAAAATTTAAACAAATCTTTATATAATCAATCAGTTGCGCGAAATATTAACAAAATTCGATACCAGCAGCCCTAACCATTGCATTCATAATACGCAGTGGTTGATTGGGAATTACTTTGTTCTCTCCAGACGCGCCCAATCAATTATCATTCTTTACGTCTGGGACTGTCCTTTAATTCATTGTCATTATACAAGAGATGCATTTTGGTTTCGAACCCGGTTTGGTCATAGCGAGTAGCTATGGAGCACTGACCACAAGACCCAAACACAGCTCCTTCTGCATAAATATGCAACTATCTATCTCGCTACTTGTGAGAACAGGGAATCATACTGCATTTATTTCTATTTTGCTTGCCTAATACTCAACCGATTCCCATGATGTGGGTATATTTGTAGCATTTGCGAATCCTCTAAGCGTAAAGTAGCAAGAAATAGCTCAAAAAACACATTACAACATAATCGGTCTTCAACATGTATTGATCGAGTAATGGTAATGATAGATCGATCCCATGTTCGCATGACCAATTGCTCATAGTCCCCAACTATTACCACAGCTAATCGGAACACACTTCTTCCTATGCCACATATACTTGTAATTATCATACTAGCATGACTAGCGTACTATACAGAATTTTTCGTGTCATGCTTTTCCGTAATTCAAGCCACAAAGAAATGAAAACACAGGAATGTGGGAAGCTTTATTAATTCATTAAAACGCAGACTTACAAACATCATTGGGAGATAAATGGCCGTATTTGTGTTTATGTCCAAGTGCCTCTGAATAAAATTGCATGAATAAGCAATCTATACTTGCATATCAGGTAGATCGAAGATTCCACAAAACTCTAGGGGTTTAACAAATACATACCAACAGTGCAAAAATGAAGATACCATAATCTATCTCATTTTGATAAATACCACTATTAATAATAATAACGCTTAATTTTTACAAGGTATAGCTATTTAGTGACAAACAATACCCCTTTAGTGGACTTGCATAGCATTGATATAATCATTGACCTACACTGTTCTATGTATGACGAGCGTTATTGTTGAAGACCTGGCCAAATATTTCAGTGTTTCCTAAATACGTATGAAGAGCCTATTATATGGTTAAGTCAGAGACTATATAATTGTACTTGTAATATAATCACACCAGCCGAGTACAGAGGATGATATAAATATCAATGTCATTATTGAGCTGTTGATTTGGGTGCGCTTCGTTATTCCGAAGGTTCATTATTCCGAAGGTTCGTTATTCCGAACACGCACATTTCGTATACCTGAGGGTTCGTTTATCCGAAAATGAAATAGGATTCGTTAATCCGAACATTTGTTGCATTATTACGAAGGTTCGTTATTCCGAATTCGTTATTCCAAGGGTTCGTTATTCCGAAGGTTTGCTATTCCTAAAATGAAATCAGAATCGTTATTCCGAAGGTTCGTAATTCCGAAGGTTCGGTTATTCCGAAGGTTCGTTATTCCGAGGTCCGTTATTCCGAGGGTTCGTTATTCCGAAGGTTCGCTATTCCTAAAATAAAATCGGGTTCGTTAATCCGAAAATGAATTCGGGTTTGATATAATGCTATCATTTCAGATTGGCGTAGCCACGGGAAAGAAGGGGGAGAGGTGGGGGGCAGTGGCGTACCCAGGATTTTTTAAAGGGGGGGGGGGTTATTTTGTACAAAATTCTAAATTTTCGAGGCCGAGACCACAAATACCTCCAAAGTTGAAAACCCCTCTCGGGGGGGTTTTCCATAATTTTGTTTCAAAGCCGAGACCAAGTACCTCCAAAGTTGAAAACCCCTCTCAGTGGGGTGGGGGGGGGGGGAAGGTGGGTGTCCGTACATTATTTTCTTCGAAGCCGTGATCAAGTACTTTCAAAATGTTCAAGGTAGAGACCAGAGATCTTGGACAAATTAGGGGCCGAGGCAAGGCTTAAGTCGGCCGAGACCAAGTTTTAGTCGGTCGAGACAGTGTTTTTGACGGTCGAGACCGCTAAAAAGTAGTCTCGAGACCGGCTCGAGACCCCCAAAACAGCCATTTGTTGGTGAAAGGGGGGGGGGGGGTTGAACCCCCCCCCCCCCCCTGGGTACGCCTATGGTGGGGGGGGGGGGGGGGGGGGGCTTGCTCAACACAGGCTCTGTATCAAATTAAGAGAAAATAGAACTATATTTCAGATTAGCGCAGCCACGAAAGAAGATGGGGGGTCTTGCTTTATCAAATAAATATATAAAACAAACTTAAATGATTGATTGGTCTGGCCAAGCGAGGGAATGGGAGGGGGGGGGGGGGGGGGGACGGGAGGTGTATGCTTAATGCAGGCTGTAAATTAAATAAACACAAACAATTACATGTATAGTATTATAACAAACCTGATTTCAGTTTAGAATTATAACTAACCAGAATTTATTTTTGTATTAACGAACCCTATTTTATTTTCGGACTAATGAACATTCGGAATAGCGAAACCGATTTCGTTTTAGGAATAGCGAACCTTCGGAATAACTAACCTTCGGAATATCAGAACCTTCGGAATAACGAACCTGATTTTATTTTAGGATAAATGAACCTTCGGAATAGCGAACCCGATTTCGTTTTAGGAATAGCGAACCTTCGGAATAGCGAACCTTCGGAATAACGAACCTTCGGAATAACCGAACCTTCGAGATAACGAACCTTCGGAATAAAGGACAGTAACCTTTGATTTAAACAAGTCACTCAAATCTCGTCTCTGCAATTATAGGTTATATGATTTTTAATCATCAATATTTTGTTTGTATTGTATACTGGAAATGTGAATGTGTTAAGTCATTCCAATGACTCATTGTTGGATCGACGGGGGCACAGTGTGGAGAGGGGCACATGCCCCATTCTTCAATAATGATAGTAAAACAAATATTAAAGAAAAGTGCGTAATGTAATTATTAATCACTGGTAATGATCGATCTCATGTTCGCATGATCGATTGCTTAGAATCCCAAAATATAACCACAACTAATCAAAATCAGAAGGATTGATTGTTCGTGTTATGCTTCCCGTTATTCAAGCTGCAAATAAACACTGCCCATGTAGTATCAATAATTTCAAGGACGTTTGAAAATGAGAACGCAGAAAAGTGAGATGTATGTATTCATTTATCAATTGCCATTGAATAAAGTTGCATGAATAAGAAATCTAAAATTATAAAACTACGTAGTAATCAGGTCAATCGAAGCCACCACAAAACACTAGGGGATTTACAAATGAAATCAAACCGTGACTAAATGAAGATATATAATTTATCTTATTTCGATAAATACTACGACTGCCCGCGCGAGTTACTACATTTCACGGACAGTGTATCTATATAGACACACCCGTTTGCCGTACGAAATACCACGGAACTTATGCAATTGGGTACAGAGGGCCCCTGATATCTCAAAAACTTAAACTCGAGATCTTCTGAGAGTTGACAATTTTTACTACAAAGCCCCTAAATATACAATTTTTTTTTCCTTCTAGTTTACACCCCTTTGCCAAACAAGGACCGAGTAATTAATCAAACTTAATTATCCAGGGTTGCCACTTCACTAACGAACAATACCCCTTCCGTTGGGCATTGCATAGCATTGATGTTATTATTAACCTAAACT
Source organism: Echinarachnius parma (assembly GCA_037951105.1). Taxonomy (NCBI): domain Eukaryota; kingdom Metazoa; phylum Echinodermata; class Echinoidea; order Clypeasteroida; family Echinarachniidae; genus Echinarachnius; species Echinarachnius parma. Next base: position 21,873 of record JBAMJV010011599.1, read on the forward strand.
GTTCTATCATTTTATGTATGACAATCAAAAGACCCGGCGGGGGTTTGAACCCACGACCTCTTAATTATGAGAAAAACACTCTACCACTAAGCCACACGTTTTGTTGTAATAAACAAGCAATTAAAGTTGCATACATTGGCCGGTATTCTGGGGTCAGGTTTAGTTAAACTTCAGGTTTAAGGCAGGTTTAAACTCGGTATTTAAACCTCAAGTCTAAATTCCATATTCTGGAGTCGGGTTTAAGGTTTAAGGTTTTGGATGGGTTTAAGGCGGGTTTAACTTTAACGTGTGCAGTATAGGCGTGAGTTAAACCATGTGTGCACATAGTTTAAGGATGGTTTAAGCAACTGTCAATCATGCTACTATACTCGAAAATAATGTTTATTTCGTTTTTACATCTGTAAATCAATGAACAATTGCGTTGGAAGGCTTTTTGTGTAGGGTATGTGTTCATTTGCATTAAACACATCAATAAACTCGTCAAATTCAATAAAGAAAAGCTGCATGCAATGTCCATCAGTTATCTACCGTGGTGCCGACCCGGCCGGGCCGGGAAGATAACGGTGATGAGTGGCCTTCGAATATTTAAGTCATGATTAAGAAAAATAATGCCGTGGTACCCAATAAAATGTTACGATAGAGAAAACATACCTTTTATGATGAAGAACTTGTGTGAATTCCATGGTACAGACACAAGTTACTTTTATGTTAGCGCAGCTTTTCTGTTAAATTTGACAAGTTTTCGTAATGCTCAGAGTGCATGCATTGCATAGATTATAATTAGTTCATACACAAAAGCATAGCAAGCGCGTGTGTAATTCATAATTTGCGCGATTTAGTTGTGATGCGCTAGTTACATGTTTAAAGCATGTAATTTGTGTTGCGTGATCATGGCGGTATTGCGCGCGCAAAGCGCATTGTTACGCCCTGGCATTGCGTTTTTGCGCTCAATGATGATTGTCTTTAGACACTGCGCGTGAGAAGTACGCGTGAGATACGCCCACACCTAGTGTAAAAGCGCAGTGACTATGGCATATCGAGTCTTCATTCAAGATGTTGATGTTCAAAGATGCCATATTACTTCCTCAAAAACACAAATCAATTTTTCATATTGTTATGAAAACATTTTTAATTGATTATATAAAATACAGAAATTATAAATTAAAAATACACCTATATAATGAACACATTTCAAACATTAGTTATGATAAAGCGACTCGTTTGCATCTATGCTTGATCGTTCAGCACATACGTCACTGACTCGGGTTAACTAAACCTGACTTCAGAAACTGAAATTGAGTTAAACTTGCCTTAGACTGGAGTTGAGGTTTAAGTCGAGTTTAGTTAGACTGCAGGTTTAGCTTAAACCAAGTTTAACTAAACCTGACCAAAGAATACGGGCCTTTATGTTTAATAACTACAAATCATAATCCCATGTAGGTCTGACCAGCCATTCTATTTACACATTGGCTGTTACAGCTCTCTGTTTATAGTAAAGTATCTATCGTGGCAATTGTACACATTTTACCTCGTTCTGCATATGCTTTGGTAGGTTAACTAAGACATCGATGGTCACTGGAGTCACAGTGTGTGAGAAAGTAGCTTCTCCCCCTTTGACGTGGATACTCTCTGCCTCTTCTGATGATTCCGTTCCTCTGACTGACACTTCGATGTCTTGCAGGTTCTTAGCTGAACGCAGCCACGCCCAGTCTCCGCACTCCCGAGGCAGACCAAGGAACTTCAAGCATTGTATGTTGGTCAGGTGAGGAAGCGAAGTTACTTCTGTTGGGTCTGTGATGGTCACTTGCTGAAGATTAGATAAACCCTGGAGTCCATCGGCGAGTCTGCTCGACAGGCTGGATATCAAGCACGGCGTCTTAATCTCCATACATGTTATCTGTACAGAAGATATATATGGCTTTCAGTTTGATCATACATGTTTTATAATTTTTCCCTAACATTTTACGGTATTTATAATACGTATAACGGTTATCAAATATTATTAATTTTGTATTGTGTGCAAATATTTCAGTGTTTTCTAAATACGTATCAAGAGCCTATTATTTGCTGTAGTTAGAGACTATATCAATGTACATGTAATATAATCACACCAGCCGAGTACAGAGGATGATAAAAGTATCAGTGTCATTAATTACCTGTTGATTTAAACAAGTCACTCAAATCTAGTCTCTGCAATTATAGGTTATAATGATGTTTAATCATCATTATTTTTTTTTTATTTTTGTATACTGGCAACGTGAATGTGTTAAGTCATTCCAATGACTCATTGACGGGTCGACGGGGGCACAATGGGGAGAGGGGCACATTCCCTATCTTTCAATAATTTCAGTAAAACAAATATTAAAGAAAAGTGCGTAATGTAATGATTAATCACTGGTAATGATCGATCTCATGTTCGCATGATCGATTGCTTAGAATCCCAAAATATAACCACAACTAATCAAAATCAGAAGGATTGATTGTTCGTGTTATGCTTCCCGTTATTCAAGCTGCAAATAAACACTGCCCATGTAGTATCAATAATTTCAAGGACGTTTGAAAATGAGAACGCAGAAAAGTGAGATGTATGTATTCATTTATCAATTGCCATTGAATAAAGTTGCATGAATAAGAAATCTAAAATTATAAAACTACGTGGTAATCAGGTCAATCGAAGCCACCACAAAACACTAGGGGATTTACAAATGAAATCAAACCGTGACTAAATGAAGATATATAATTTATCTTATTTCGATAAATACTACGACTGCCCGCGCGAGTTACTACATTTCACGGACAGTGTATCTATATAGACACACCCGTTTGCCGTACGAAATACCACGGAACTTATGCAATTGGGTACAGAGGGCCCCTGATATCTCAAAAACTAAAACTCGAGATCTTCTGAGAGTTGACAATTTTTACCACAAAGCCCCTAAATATACAATTTTTTCCTTCTAGTTTACACCCCTTTGCCAAACAAGGGCCGAGTAATTAATCAAACTTAATTATCCAGGGTTGCCACTTCACTAACGAACAATACCCCTTCCGTTGGGCATTGCATAGCATTGATGTTATTATTAACCTAAACTGTTCTATCATTTTATGTATGACAAGCAAAAGACCCGGCGGGGGTTTGAACCCACGACCTCTTAATTATGAGAAAAACACTCTACCACTAAGCCACACGTTTTGTTGTAATAAACAAGCAATTAAAGTTGCATACTTTATGTTTAATAACTACAAATCATAATCCCATGTAGGTCTGACCAGCCATTCTATTTACACATTGGCTGTTACAGCTCTCTGTTTATAGTAAAGTATCTATCGTGGCAATTGTACACATTTTACCTCGTTCTGCATAATTTGCAGTGGTAGGTTAACTAAGACATCGATGGTCACTGGAGTCACAGTGTGTGAGAAAGTAGCTTCTCCCCCTTTGACGTGGATACTCTCTGCCTCTTCTGATGATTCCGTTCCTCTGACTGACACTTCGATGTCTTGCAGGTTCTTAGCTGAACGCAGCCACGCCCAGTCTCCGCACTCCCGAGGCAGACCAAGGAACTTCAAGCATTGTATGTTGGTCAGGTGAGGAAGCGAAGTTACTTCTGTTGGGTCTGTGATGGTCACTTGCTGAAGATTAGATAAACCCTGGAGTCCATCGGCGAGTCTGCTCGACAGGCTGGATATCAAGCACGGCGTCTTAATCTCCATACATGTTATCTGTACAGAAGATATATATGGCTTTCAGTTTGATCATACATGTTTTATAATTTTTCCCTAACATTTTACGGTATTTATAATATGTATAACGGTTATCAAATATTATTAATTTTGTATTGTGTGCAAATATTTCAGTGTTTTCTAAATACGTATCAAGAGCCTATTATTTACTGTAGTTAGAGACGAGTACAGAGGATGATAAAAGTATCAGTGTCATTAATTACCTGTTGATTTAAACAAGTCACTCAAATCTAGTCTCTGCAATTATAGGTTATAATGATGTTTAATCATCATTATTTTTTTCTATTTTTGTATACTGGCAACGTGAATGTGTTAAGTCATTCCAATGACTCATTGACGGGTCGACGGGGGCACAATGGGGAGAGGGGCACATTCCCTATCTTTCAATAATTTCAGTAAAACAAATATTAAAGAAAAGTGCGTAATGTAATGATTAATCACTGGTAATGATCGATCTCATGTTCGCATGATCGATTGCTTAGAATACCAAAATATAACCACAACTAATCAAAATCAGAAGGATTGATTGTTCGTGTTATGCTTCCCGTTATTCAAGCTGCAAATAAACACTGCCCATGTAGTATCAATAATTTCAAGGACGTTTGAAAATGAGAACGCAGAAAAGTGAGATGTATGTATTCATTTATCAATTGCCATTGAATAAAGTTGCATGAATAAGAAATCTAAAATTATAAAACTACGTAGTAATCAGGTCAATCGAAGCCACCACAAAACACTTGGGGATTTACAAATGAAATCAAACCGTGACTAAATGAAGATATATAATTTATCTTATTTCGATAAATACTACGACTGCCCGCGCGAGTTACTACATTTCACGGACAGTGTATCTATATAGACACACCCGTTTGCCGTACGAAATACCACGGAACTTATGCAATTGGGTACAGAGGGCCCCTGATATCTCAAAAACTTAAACTCGAGATCTTCTGAGAGTTGACAATTTTTACCACAAAGCCCCTAAATATACAATTTTTTTCCTTCTAGTTTACACCCCTTTGCCAAACAAGGACCGAGTAATTAATCAAACTTAATTATCCAGGGTTGCCACTTCACTAACGAACAATACCCCTTCCGTTGGGCATTGCATAGCATTGATGTTATTATTAACCTAAACTGTTCTATCATTTTATGTATGACAATCAAAAGACCCGGCGGGGGTTTGAACCCACGACCTCTTAATTATGAGAAAAACACTCTACCACTAAGCCACACGTTTTGTTGTAATAAACAAGCAATTAAAGTTGCATACTTTATGTTTAATAACTACAAATCATAATCCCATGTAGGTCTGACCAGCCATTCTATTTACACATTGGCTGTTACAGCTCACTGTTTATAGTAAAGTATCTATCGTGGCAATTGTACACATTTTACCTCGTTCTGCATATGCAGTGGTAGGTTAACTAAGACATCGATGGTCACTGGAGTCACAGTGTGTGAGAAAGTAGCTTCTCCCCCTTTGACGTGGATACTCTCTGCCTCTTCTGATGATTCCGTTCCTCTGACTGACACTTCGATGTCTTGCAGGTTCTTAGCTGAACGCAGCCACGCCCAGTCTCCGCACTCCCGAGGTAGACCAAGGAACTTCAAGCATTGAATGTTGGTCAGGTGAGGCAGCGAAGTTACTTCTGTTGGGTCTGTGATGGTCACTTGCTGAAGATTAGATAAACCCTGGAGTCCATCGGCGAGTCTGCTCGACAGGCTGGATATCAAGCACGGCGTCTTAATCTCCATACATGTTATCTGTACAGAATTATATATGGCTTTCAGTTTGATCATACATGTTTTATAATTTTTCCCTAACATTTTACGGTATTTATAATATGTATAACAGTTATCAAATATTATTAATTTTGTATTGTGTGCAAATATTTCAGTGTTTTCTAAATACGTATCAAGAGCCTATTATTTGCTGTAGTTAGAGACTATGTCAATGTACATGTAATATAATCACACCAGCCGAGTACAGAGGATGATAAAAGTATCAGTGTCATTAATTACCTGTTGATTTAAACAAGTCACTCAAATCTAGTCTCTGCAATTATAGGTTATAATGATGTTTAATCATCATTATTTTGTTTGTATTATTGTATACTGGCAACGTGAATGTGTTAAGTCATTCCAATGACTCATTGACGGGTCGACGGGGGCACAATGGGGAGAGGGGCACATTCCCTATCTTTCAATAATTTCAGTAAAACAAATATTTTAAAAAGGCGTAATGTAACGATTGATCACTGGTAATGATCGATCCCATGTTCGCATGAGCGATAGCTTACCGTCCCAAAATATAACCACAACTAATAAGATCACATGGATATTAATTTCGAGCTAATGCGGGAACGTATTTCATATGCAGTGGTAGTGAAAGTATTTACTGTTTTACAGACGCGTTCAATCAATAATGATTCTTCACGTCTGATACTATCTTTAATTCGTTGTCACCATGCATGTGAAAGATGCATACTTTGAATCGGTCTGGTTAGTGCGGAGAGTTAGAATGGAGCTCTGACCACAAGACTTAAACACAGTTCTTACTGCATAAGTACTATCCCTCTCACGAAGGAGAACCTGGAATCATACCGCATTTAATTAGCATCTCCTAGTAGTACTTTATTTACATTTTTTCTTCCGAAATGGGATAGTTCGAGTTCTGGT
>JBAMJV010011600.1:0-52549 GCA_037951105.1 Echinarachnius parma
CACCATAACTGAATCTGATATACGCCAAAGTAAATAACATATTTATTTACGGACCGTGTCTAAATAGTTTGTTTTCGGTCTGTTCATGTTATCTAGGCAACATCACCAACAACGTGACAAATGGAAATGAATCATTCAGCATCGGCACTCCGAACCCCAACATGACCATCCAGACATCTACTGGACTTAGCGACCACGATCGCGCCTTATCCATAGCTCTACCCATCGTGGGTCTTGTTCTGTTCATCGTCATGGTTGTAGGATTGGGGGTGGGGTGGAAGAATCGTCCAGAGAAGCGGCGACAGGAGCTTCGAGCAATGATACGTGGCTTCTTTCGTTGCCAGTACAACGCGCAACCTAAAGTGGAGGAACCTGGGAGCATGGAGCTGGAGGAAGGCGGTCGTGGCGGGGAGGGTACACCATGCATGGGAGAAGATGGTGAAGCTGGTACAGTTGAAACTACACCCGTTTAATGCAGCTGCATTATATCATTCTCTTTCATACATTCATAATTATTTACGTTTTTGTAACGGACTCAAAATAAGAAATACCCCTCAAAAGACGGCGCACTGACTCACAAACTATTGGATTGATAGTGTTTATGTTACAAGGCTATTTAAACAGGTAGAAGGTTTATGTATACCACCAATAACAATGCATTTAAGAGTTTACATTTGATTTTATCTAGTCACGTTTTGAATGCATGCTTTTAGCTAAAAAAAGCTTTTAGACAGTTCAATATTTACATATTTTTCTGATTTTAAAACTATGAAGTAACTTGTGCCTTTACATCCATGAAAAATTTTGCTGAAATTCACAAAGGGGGTTTATGTAGACCATGGCGAAGAGCTTTTCTAGACTAGTAAACGGCAGGAAATAACATTTGCTCATTATCAATTATACGGCCGTTGGTCCTGCTAACCAGCGAAATCCAAATACAATTCATAATTTGTGAACATAAATAGACATTTAGTCAGTGTCTATAGCAAATGTGTAGCCTCAACAGTGTTAGCAAGTAAAAAGTGTCCATTCTTTCTCCATCGGTTTACAAATTATGCTCCATAGATTTAGATGCATGTAGACCATGGTTTAAACCGTGGTTTACATAAAAACCTGTGCGAATTTCAGCATTAAAGGGATCTAGTAACTTTGTTGACATGTGCAAAAAGTGATGAATGGTTGATACAATGTATATTGTTGTTATCTGATATGTCTACAGGGTATTGTGTGAAAATGTCAAGTCAAATGGACGTTATATGGCCGAGTAATGAGCAAAAATGCAAAGTGATGTTCACAAACTCATTGCACTCACTTTGTACACGGTTTTTGCGATCCGTTGGATTATTTAACATCTGAACACTTCAATCGTAAATATCTTTTTAACGAAAGGGAACTTTGAAAAAACCGTAACCTGTCCCATGATTTTATTGTTAATACGAATACAACAAGGTATGAGGGAACGGCTAGAATTCCAATTGTATTTTCAGGATTAAGTCCCTTTAATGTATAATGTCCAGTGCTCGGAGATAATGACCGATACCCCTATTAATCAATAAGTTTTTATCCCAGCATTCTATTTGGTGCCTATAATATAGCTAGAACATGACTAATGTGATAGTACATGTATATTGTTTATTTAATGTGCTTTCATGTTGCGAAAAAATTATTGTCCTTCCAGAATTTCCAATATTATTCATGTGCTTTTGTAATGGTGTAAAGCGCTTAGATATGATATTGTATCATATTAGGCGCTATATAAATCAAACCTGTTATTATTTAAGTTACAAATATTATTGTCTTGTTTAAATCATCACAACTTGTAGTGCGTTTTATGTGTTTGTATATAATACTATAGAGGCTGTGCAAATTAAGTTTTATTGTTAAATATTCATGTTTAGTGTGTTATTTTTTGTAGCGTGTTGGTTGGTCGATTTTGTAAAGTTTTTATATTTGCTTTGTAATTAAATTGTACTTTTGGGAAAAATATAAAGTTAATGATGATTTCAAATTTGAAAGCAATAGCCTCTTGAAATACATGTAAAGTGAACTTTCAGGAAATTAAGACAAGCAGTATATTGTCTTTTAACGTTTCGTTATCACTTAAAGTTCAAAGTACAAGATGGGTGTTTTTCACATTTAGAAATTCAAAATTTTAATAATGAAAACGGAATTTGTTGAACTTACCCGAGGGAAAATCCACTAATTTTAGAGCATCCATCAGTATCACTTGTAGAAGATGATCAGTCATTGTTGAATAACTCTCCAGAAAACACAAAATATATCCTTGTACCACTGAATCCCAACATTGAATAAATCCACAGTAGTTCATGGTGATCAAATTTCAGTGACACATTGTTGAGATAAACTATCAGTTCAAACCATTTCTTTTTTTGGAACACTCCACTTTGAATAGCAAAATAAAATTCCCGCTTGCAGCAAAGAAATCCAATAGAAATCCATGGCTATTATAGTCTCGTGAGAAAATTTTCCGGATAGATAATGAATGATTCCACTGCACGAATACAAAACGTTTCTTTACAACAACTAAATCAGAACCAATGACATCTTCCGCGGTCATTGAGACGACTCGCAAAAACATGAATGTTCAAATTTAATTTATCGATCATCTTTCAAAGTTTCCAATTTACAATCATCAACTGCAATCGACGACATAAGCGCACTTATTAAAGCTCTTCATGCTATAGGCTACTATAATTAGCCCCTGCATTGCCAATATATGGACAAGTAAGACGATCCCCGGATATAATTTGCACCACAAGAGCAAAACTCAATAGTTCCCCAAAAATGTCTCGAGTCATCAGAATGATAATAAGATTTAAGAGTAACTAACCTGTTGCGTATTACTGTAAGTTTGGTCAAAATTTATATAATTGCTCTATGAATGTTTTACTTGCAAACACAAGTTTTCGATGAGCAGGCTCTTTACTTAGAACACATATCTAACAGAGTCGGAAATTATTACCCATGAAGATTTTGTTTTATTTTGTCAATGAGATGGCGTCATACATTATACAATATGTTCACATGTATTTTGATGTTCTCATTTAAGTATATTAAATGCAATATCATAGATATGATGTATGAATCACTAAGTTGTCACAATTAAATTCAAATGAAATGAGTATATTGAATATTAATTGGTTAAGCAGGTCCATTGAAAATAAATGTATGCTGTAAACAGTCAAAATTTAAGTGTTTTGTATTATTCATTTTCCTTTAAACTTTTCATAAAATATTTGTTTGTGGGAAAGGGACAAATCGTTTCACATTTCAAAGCTGAGGCTAACCAGAGATGCAAACTCTAATATAATGTCTCCAATCCCATCATTTGGCTCATCCTCTGTAAACCACTTTGATAAAAAATGAATGTTAGGCAGAATCCTTTTCCAGTAAAATATATCTTTGAAATACTTAATCCAAGCATTAAATGCATCCACTGTGAATCACAATGTTTACAATTGAGAAATCCTGTGTTAAACCACAATCTTGTTCCGATAAATGTTATTGGGATTGATTCCAGCGACACGGTGAAACAATGGCAGATTCAAGTTTTTTTGTTTAAGACTCCATTATTTGCTTGCTTTGTCGAAATTCCAGGATAGATTTGAATGATTCCACTGCTCTATTTGCAACAGATCAATCCAAACCAATGAAGTATTCCGCGGTAAGTCCATGTACATGCATTATGACTTGCAAAAACGCGATAAAACATTTATGCCCCTATCCAATGTATCGATCATAATCCATTGTGACTTAGTGATGAATTGTTTGAGATAAGTATTTTAGAAGAAAATACACAGCTCTTTAAAATGACTCCATGTTCTGACAGTTATCACATTATTCACTGCGATCCACGACGTTAGAGCACTTCGAAGGTAAGGCTACTAATTAGCCCCATGATTACAAAGTTGTCGACAGCGTAATAAATGTTTCCATGGCACGATTGGTAACTCAAGGGCTAAATCCATATTGTTTGTTCTCCCAAAGTTTCCAGGTTATCATCATACCAGGGCCCCGTTGCAAAAAGAGTTGCTATGGATTGTAAACTTGCAAGTCAGAAAATATGCGACATTGAACCCATCAGACTAATGTGTTAATAGTCACATGATCTGGTTTGTAATTGCATGTAATTGTAACTTAACAATTTATTTCATCCCTTTCTGCAACGGGGCCCAGATTTGATATTCAATATTCATTTTGATTTCGTTCCCAGTTCAAGGGGAAATTGATTTATAGTTCACAGTTCATACATTCAAGTTAACATCTAACACGTACAATACAACAACATAATATAACTATAAGAATACAAATCGATTAATAAATTAAATGCACACAATACCAAGATACATTCATCGCGTAGCCCCCCCCCCCCGGCTTTTGTTGTTGTTTATCTGTAATTTAGGGGGCTTGTATTAGCTAAATTCCAAAGGCTTCCAGGGGCTCCGTCCCCTGGAACCCCACACGAAGCGGCTCGTGCTTTTTTTGATTTCCAATATGGTATATTTTATCATACATTTATAACTTTTTTCTTTTCTTTTCTTTTTTACAATATTTCAATATGACAACTACATGTAAATGAGAAAAGCCAAACTGACAAACGAAATGATTATTAATAAGATCATACAGAAATGTCCAATACTGACACTCTGAACACTGAATGAACAATATGTACGTTTGGTTCAACATCATTTATAACGGCAAGAGACTGTGGGTACTTCGTAAAAAAAAAAAAGTGCACAGCATGATTATAGTAATATGGTTAACAAGAGAATATTATACACATTCGAATAATACATTGTTCACACAAGAGTAACACAAAAGTGGTGAAGACTAGATTTATCTTAATTTCAAATGGGAGACTATTCCACATTCTTGATCCCAAGAACGGAATCGATTTGTTCGTCATCAGTGGCGTAGCTAGGGGGAGTGGGTAATCCGTGCAATACATAAGTTGTGCCCCAAATCAGTCACGTGCCCTCCCCCCCCCCCCCCCCCCCCCCCCCCCCTCCCCATGCTACGCTACTGTTCGACATGCTCTATTGTAGTTCTGTATGTGGGTAGGGTTTGGGACAAATATTCATTTTGATTTCGTTCCCAGTTCAAGGGGAAATTGATTTATAGTTCACAGTTCATACATTCAAGTTAACATCTAACACGTACAATACAACAACATAATATAACTATAAGAATACAAATCGATTAATAAATTAAATGCACACAATACCAAGATACATTCATCGCGTAGCCCCCCCCCCCCGGCTTTTGTTGTTGTTTATCTGTAATTTAGGGGGCTTTTATTAGCTAAATTCCAAAGGCTTCCAGGGGCTCCGTCCCCTGGAACCCCACACGAAGCGGCTCGTGCTTTTTTTGATTTCCAATATGGTATATTTTATCATACATTTATAACTTTTTTCTTTTCTTTTCTTTTTTACAATATTTCAATATGACAACTACATGTAAATGAGAAAAGCCAAACTGACAAACGAAATGATTATTAATAAGATCATACAGAAATGTCCAATACTGACACTCTGAACACTGAATGAACAATATGTACGTTTGGTTCAACATCATTTATAACGGCAAGAGACTGTGGGTACTTCGTAAAAAAAAAAAAGTGCACAGCATGATTATAGTAATATGGTTAACAAGAGAATATTATACACATTCGAATAATACATTGTTCACACAAGAGTAACACAAAAGTGGTGAAGACTAGATTTATCTTAATTTCAAATGGGAGACTATTCCACATTCTTGATCCCAAGAACGGAATCGATTTGTTCGTCATCAGTGGCGTAGCTAGGGGGAGTGGGTAATCCGTGCAATACATAAGTTGTGCCCCAAATCAGTCACGTGCCCTCCCCCCCCCCCCCCCCTCCCCATGCTACGCTACTGTTCGACATGCTCTATTGTAGTTCTGTATGTGGGTAGGGTTTGGGACATACAACAATTCTTACGTCTTCTTCCAAATCATTGTCTTCTTCTCCTTGTCAAAGTGTAAACATATACATTTTGGATAAAACATGCAAATTGAATGTGTATCATAATAAGTATATAGCCATCAATATATTCATATTCACATACATTATTTACACTAAAATGAGGAAGTTATCACTTTGCAGAATGGCCCTATATAATCGCCCGTTTCAACACGTAGTTCATAAATGATTGATGATTACGCCGGTATGTTGATCTACTGGTAATCAATTGTCTGCTTAATATAGGAAGCCAACAAGTGCCTTGATTCTCTGAGCGAACACTATACTAATATTTGCTCGGAACAAATTAACAACGATAAGCAGTGGAGCAGCGATATGGGTAGGGGCAGGGCCCGTGCCCCCAACTATTTGACGGGTCAATTCATGTCGGGTCCGAATGACAACGAAGGTGGCAGCCAAACATTGCAGCCGTATTAGCTAGTATTTCCGTTAGTCACCTGGGGCCGGGGGTGTTTCACAAAGATCGTAAGTTGTACTTAAAGGGATAGTTGAGTTTTGGTATAGAGGGCGCTATTCAAAATAAATTTTGTGTGCGATAACAAAAAACTGAGTGTTAAAAGAGCATACTATTTTAATGACAGAATCGGTTAAAAAATGGCTGAAATATCCATTAACATAACTAAACATCACATGCACAATATTTTATTTAAAATGGATTAAACCAATGAGTTTTGAGAGAGCGCCCTCTTGAGTTTTAACGGCTATTTTTGAATGATAACAGGCTTTTTACTTACTCATTTGTATTTTTTCATTCCTTTCGAGCGTGGTGGAGTTATAACTATTATTTTGTAATGTAATTGTACAGGTTTCGGTTACTAAAATTCAGTTTGACCAAAACTAATCTCTTTACCAAAACTCAACTATCCATGTTCAACTTTGAAATAAAATATATTCAAAAACAAAAAAAGTATTTTAGACTTTTCACAAATGTATGATCAAGAACATTAAATCTCTTTGATAATAGAAATATTATATGATTTGAATCAACATTTGATGCCTTTTAGAAGAACTGTTACACAAATGTTTCGAAGAAACTAATGGCTTTCCATAGTTTCTTAGTCCAACTTAGAGTTAAGTTCAACTTAAGATCTTTGTGAAACACCCCCAGGACAAATGAAATACAACTCTATAGCCAAGTAATGGCTGGAGTTAACATACGTGTATAAACAAATATTATGATTACATTGAACAATTTGAAAATAATGTAGGTTTCCCGGCCAATTTTGTCAAAATAGCACTCAAATGTTCATTAACAGCACGCAATTTAGAACGAAATTGAATGAAGATCAGGATCGTGTTTCAATTGGCAAATAATTTCATTCAATTTTATTTTTGGACCGTGCGATTGCCAACTTTTGTCAAACCGAATTGAAATAACACCATTCAACTTAGAAAATCAGGTGAAGAGCATTCGATTTCGTCCTCAAAGATAAAATGTAGGCGTTCATACATTCTATTTCGTCTACGGGCTAACATCTTTGAAATGTGTGCAATCCTTTTCATTAATTTCTTTAGTTGTATTGTTTTCCTATAAAGCTACTCGCTCGTTTCGTACAAATGAGAGTGTAGCTTTATATGAATAGGCCTTTACAATTCCATTTAATTTTATTAGCAGTGTGTATCTCAAAAAGAAAGATTAAGCTAACTCTTTAAAAAACAGAATAAAGACAAATATAGATACAGAAATGACCCAAGCACTGTGTGAAAAATGGAAATGAAATGAAAACATGAAACAAGTGTATGACGTAACATGACATTACAATAACCAGTTAGCATTGTGTATCGGAAAACAAAGATTAAAATAAGTCTTTAAAACAGAATAAAGAAAAATATGACCTACACAAAAAACCTGCCTTGGGTGGGTGGTTGGGGAGTGATGGAATAATTTGAAATAGGGAAGTAAATTGCCACCCCCCCCCCCCCCCCCCCCTCCGCCTTCATAATGCGTCATATTACTGTATGATTGTTCTGATCGTTCTTATTTGAATGCTAGATGTGCAAAGAAGCACGCCTGAAAACGAAATAGAAAACCCAAATCGGTCCGAAATCTAAGGTGAGGCAAACTGGCACGAATTTGAATGACGGATGTGTATTGCCAAATTGTTTGACATTCTGACCAATTTGAATACGTTGTCGTTGTAAACTGAATGCAATTTGACGAAGATGAATGGTCTGGAGTTTAAAATTGAACAGTGTAAACAGCAGGTTTACACAAATCACGCGAACTTGAATGACATATACTGAATATGCCCGCTATTTTGACGAATTTGGCCGGGAAAACCTATACTAAATTGTGTTTCCGAGTAAAACTTCACAATATATGTATATGAATTTTACTTGCAACATACACACACAGGAAAAAAACCCGTTTGTTTGTTTGTTTATTTCCGAAATCACAACAATAAATACAGCAATGAAGTGCAACGGGGGATGACCCAATTCAGCAGACTTAAAAAAAAAAAACCGCTGTTCTTCCTTGGGGTAAGTTGATTATAGACAATAATTAATGTTTATAATATCAATATTCTTCGGACCACTTTTAATACATGAATAGTTTAACTGCGATAATATGCCAGTGGAAATGTTCACGCCATCAACACGAAAACCAATATTGCCCTTTTTTCCTTCTATACGAGTGCCAAGGTGTAACAGTAATCTTACCTACATTTTGATAGATTAGAAAGGATATGCAGCTTTGAAAAAAGTCTGTCGTGTCTATTTATGCAATTCATTCCTACATTATTTACTGCGTCCGTTTTGGAACAAATCAATGAATATATAGTAGTGTTGATTCGACCTTGGAACTAATGGGATTAAAAAGGGACAATAATGCATGCAATTAGTGTACATGACGGGACCAAAAATTTCTTTGTACATTTTCACACTCCTTTCTTTCCTATTATCTGTGAGGGAAAAATAGGTTTTCATGATGATGACGTTTAGTGGAAATTTCCGATGTTGTAATATTGATTGCAATACACATAAAAGGTTTGTTTCCGCACCAATAAAATGTGTAAAATGGGAAATATGCTACCCGCATTATCAAAAGGTAAACAAGACAAAGATCAGAACAAGCTAACAAACCAAAACTCATGGCGGAAAATTACATGAAAAGTTGAACACAAAACCTGGCGCAGTCCCAAGCACATCAAGACATCATGAATTGAATTGTCCAGAAAATTGCCCATTCATCTTTTCTTTTTATCAAGATTCGTGATTTAATGACGTCAATGGAAACGTTAAAAAGTCGTTTTTTAATTCTACAATTTATGTTCTTGATGGGTTTTCAAGACTGCTCAGTTACCGCCTTGGCAACCTTTAGCAATACATTCATGTTAATTATAATGATAAGGTTTTAATTATTACCCGGTTTGTATTATTTTTTTTTTTAATGGAGCCAGTCTGTTTCAAAAGAATAATACGCGCTATGTTTTCTTTATTTGTTTTAAGGACAGAAAAGACCTCCATGTGAAAAGATACAACAAATATTCCGATAATTAAGGAGCTGTTCATTTATTGATGACTTAATAAACCCATAACACTTCTATGTTGACACACCTGCTCCATGGCTTTGTTTGCAAATATTTGCTAACGATGGGAAAAAGCAATATGATTTTCTTTCAGAAATCATTTGATTTATATGAGTGAACTATGATTCATATAAAAAGGACAGTTTAGATGGGCAATTTATACTACATGTACAATATTTTGAATCCTAGTCAAGAGAAAAATAATCCGTATACAAATGATCTTAGCCTAATATTATATTTACAATAATCATAAAAAACAACAACACATGTTTATGACTGCATACATGGGATTGTGCTTTATTTTTTATTTTAAATGTATAATATTTGTGTGATTTTCGAACCAGTTTCCCTCACACGGACCTTATCGTTACATTTACATGGCAAAATCACTGTATTATATTTTGCGAGTTAGAGGTGATAATGCTGTCATGATTAAATTAATCATGACAGCATTATCATCTCTAACTCGCAAAATACATGTCTACACATCCTCTACCACAATGAGACTCCTGAATAAAGTACACACTGCAATTGAATGGTATATAATTATGTTTGCATAAGGGACACAGAGACGGGTACAATATTAAATTATGATAATCTAGTTCTGCAAATACAACATTGCAGAACAATTAATGATAACAGCTGCTGAAATATTACCTGAACTTAATTAAATAACATAAGCAATAAGAAAAACAAATCATGGTAATAGCAATTGATTGACTTCCAGTAACAATGCACACTTTACAAGAAAATTAATATTGTTATGAAAACCATATCACCCAGACATACACACAGAGTCACAGACTCATACATAAATTGCACAAACATAGAATAGAATGTAGTTCCACACATGATAATCTCATCCAGAAGTAAGCAAGTATATTGTCTGTTTGGGCAAGTACAATTTTAACATTCATGATGTTACTTGCTCCAAACATGCCAGTAGATTAAAACGTAAGTGTGGAGGCTTGAGTTAATGAAGGCCAAATGCATTTGAAAGCATATGAACACAAACTCGTACAAAATCAAAATAACACAATATGTACAGATACATGTATTTTTAAATGCTTCCTTTAGTTGAATGATGATTTAAAGAACTCATAAGTTGAACATAATCAACAAAATCACAACTACATTGTTGTGAAAGAAATGATCTGAAAATAAATGACATGATTGACACATGAATTAAGTGTTTGTTTTTGCATGAATATATTCAAAAGAAATGTAAATAAACACATTCACAATATATTTCACACTAAAACATAAATTTAAATAAAGTTCATTATATCTAGCAAAATGTGCAATTTGTCTGTTTCATACAATAGCCTTATAATCCTATATTAGATACGCTTAGATGCAGCGCACACTATGCTGTAATAATACATGATTGACAAGGGTATGAATGTAGTATAATTCTTAGCACACATATATTCACATACAAACATACATACATGATACATACAAACATTCTTGTACGTACATGTACATACTGTACATACATACATGATCATCCATACGTACATGAATACAAAAACACCAAACACACATGGCCAAACGAGCACATTTTTGCTTGAGACTTGAGGTTTTTTGCCTGAAATGAAAAACCCTCTCCAAATCTTATGATGTTGCCAAAATGTTGCCTGAAAATTAAATATTTCACCAAAATTGGAGGTATCCTTTGCACTAATATTGTAATTTTTTCCATGGGAGGGGGTATACAGCCAAAAGTCCTCATGCCCCCCCCCCCCCCCCTCACCTTGATGACGTTACAAAATGCAAACAAACTAACATATATAGGTATTTCATTGCCTTCCTCTTGTCATGATATGACATGGAGTTACATGCATTTCACTTTTAAATCCATCCTTATACCAACTGATATTTCAATTTTGAATCCAGATCCGAATGAAGATAGTTTAGATACTAGCTTAAAAAGGAAGACATCCAATAAAATAATATAACTCTTTTCTTCAAATGCTCATTTTGTTTTTATTATTCAATTGCATTCATTCAATTCTATATAATACATGTGTACCACTCTCTCATTATCTCACATAAATATGCATTATAAATAATTTCATTAAAAGTTTTAAAAGTGGTCCACTTTTTCAATGATTTGGTAAAAGAACACATCATTAGATCATTAGAACTTGTGTAAACTCTTACATCTCATATAGATAAATTGAAGTACTGCGTAGAATAAATGGAATACATGTGCATTATACACATATAAAACAAAATTAAAATTAAGTAACTTGATTAACTAGTATAGAAAGGTTCAAATGTATTTCTCCAAAGGGGTAAACAATAAAAGGAGAATTCTCACTGTGTAGGTAAATAGAAAATCAAATTAAATATACATGTTTTGAATGGATACTGCTTTTGTATGATATACAGGGAAACCCCGTTATAACGAGCTCGCTTATAACGAGGTACCGCTTATAACGAGGCAAACCATTCAGTCCCGAGTATTTCAATGTGTGTTTCTATGGCACAATGCCCCTCTTATAACAAGCTCGGATATACGAGGGG
Source organism: Echinarachnius parma (assembly GCA_037951105.1). Taxonomy (NCBI): domain Eukaryota; kingdom Metazoa; phylum Echinodermata; class Echinoidea; order Clypeasteroida; family Echinarachniidae; genus Echinarachnius; species Echinarachnius parma. Next base: position 12,086 of record JBAMJV010011600.1, read on the forward strand.
CGTTCAATAAGTTCATAGCCCAACCATGAAGGAGCAGGAATTTGGGTTACTTAATGTTGTGTATGCAATGTTGCATCCTTCACATGGTCAGTGGTGCAAAGCCAGGTCAGTTGTATTCTGTTTCTGATCTAGACAGGCTTTTATTGATGCAATGTTCATTAAAAGTCACTTGGAAAATGTTGGAAAATGAAGCAATGCAAGTTGATGAGAGACATGTGCTGCTCGAGGACAATGTGCCTGCTCACAAGAGCCAGGTGACTTTTGAAAAGCTAATAACTGCTGGATTGGTTTGTTGATGATTTCTCCTTATCCCCCAAACCTGGTATCGATAGATCTCTTCTGACATATGAAGAAACAATCCCAAGATTGTGATTTTCAGGAGGATAATGAGACAAAATCTGCCAATATGTAGGTTTTTGAGAGGTCTTTAAGAGACATCTTCAAGGAGGCCCTTGAGGCCCTCAGGAAAAATGCCGAAAAGCTCTTGGCTGTACATCGGTATTATATGGATGAAAGAACACCTGTATACATTAATCGATGTTGCACCTTGACTCCTTCAAGGTTGGGCTATGAACTTATTGAACGCCCCTCGTAACGAGATTCCGGTTATAACGAGCACATTCTGCTCACGCACACTCAAAGAAAAGCATAAGATATCAACCCGCTTATAACGAGGTTTCAAAAAAAATGAAAGAGACTTTGTTTTCCATGATTATTTTTTCCATCTGGGAAGTGTTTTTCCGTGATTTTTTTTTTGTGATTTTTTGTTTTGTTTGTTTAACAGTAGGGGAGCGGACTAGAAATCGAAGGCGCCCGTGAATTCACGTGTGAACATGGGGAAAAAAATGCTGCCTCACACCCTTGAATTCATGGGTGTTGTACATGTTCGCCCATAGCGCAAGAACGATTCATATTCACAATATCTAATTAGGACAGTTGTTTTCAGCACAACATCAAAAATCGTCAGGTGAATGAGTTTGAACAAACTTCATCGTTGCAATTTTAAACTTGGAGACTTTTGCAATTACGTTTGTTTATTCACAGTACACAATTACAAGCCATTGTTTATACAACACACAACACATTACTCATAACACATGTTGCTTTTATCACTGTGTGTATTTTAATGTGCTTGAGTATGAGATCGTTTATAGCGAGGTACCGCTTATAACGAGGTAAAGTTGGCAGTCCCGATGACCTCGTTATAACGGGGTTTCCCTGTATTAATACATCATGTAATAATAAAAACTATAGTATACAGATTGAAAATAAACTCCTGCCTATGCAGATGAACTTGTTACTTACATTGTTTCTCTAGTCTTAAAGATTTATTACATTCGTACAAAAGAAAATTATTTACTTCTTTTTTGCAATTTGGCAGTTTCTTACGATTGTAAGGGATTTCTTCCTTCTCTAGGATATGTCTCTGTCTCTGTGGTAATAATGTTCAGAAATATTGAAATATAAATTTCTACCAACAATTAGTTAAGATTATGTACATGGTGGAAATGCAAGTTGACATTTCAATCCATTACATAAACATTCATTGTAGACAAATGAAGATCTGATATATACATGGAAATTACATATGTTTGTGTTTCTCTATTGATATTTTAGAAGTTACCTATTGCAATTACAAAGGCACGGATCTATAATTAACTGTAAGGTACCAAATTTGAATATATCATTAAATATTTGATTCATATTTTCTTTGGGGCAATGTATTTCTTACTTCCATCATACAGGTACATTAAGTCAACATATATATTTATATATGTTCCTTTCTTTTCACACAAAAAAATAATGTCTTAACAAAAATATTAACTGCATGGTTAAATTAAGATATATGCAATAAATTTGTTATAAACACATGTTATAGCAAAACTAAAAATGGTTAAAGTTTTACAGATTTTATTTGCATAAGATTAAGAAGACACAGTCTGACAGCTAGAGCTCTAGAGAAACAAATTACACTGACCACAATAATGAATGTAAAGATATACAGTGCACATTGTCATTATTATATGTATAGTTTAAGCAATGAGTCAGACATGAAGGCCCGTATTCACACAGGAGGTTTGTACAAACCATGGTTTAAACCGTGGTTTACATTATGGAATACCAAATGTAAACTGATGGAGAGAGAATGTGTACCATCAACATTGTTACTGCAAGTAAGGAATTTACATTCTCTCTCCATCAGTTTACAATTGGCATTCCATAGATGCAAACCATGGTTTAAACCATGGTTTGTACAAACCTCCTTTGTGAATACGGGCCATTAGGTTTGATAACATGCATTATCCAATATATTTGAGACCAGTCCTAAATGGGATGATTTTACAGAAATATCATTTAACATTAAAAGGCACATAATGCCTTTAAGCTCACACAGGCAGAAACTAGTTTAAACCAGTTTAGTAAGCCACTGATCAATGCAAACCCAGTCTCATACTCCATTACCAAATAAAGGCATACTTATGTATCAACGTTATTTGTTTGTGGGTGGGTGCTACTATTGTTTGTTGTTGAAAGAAATGTATGAAATTTACTCATATCCTATGTGAGATAATTTTGAATGGCTATAGTTGACCCAGGTGCATGTATAAATGTGCATTCCTTCTTCAGAAATATATATATAGTTTACAAAATATAGATAAAACTTTTCAATTCTTATAGCCAACATTTCAAATAAAAACTGTAAAAGAATATAGAGTTTAATTTGTCAATGCATTCTCTATTCACTTCATGTAGAAGTACAATACTATGATTTGTCATACAACATAATATGTGACCTGTAACCACAGAACCCTAATAAAATTGAAACATTTGAATTGTCTGATTCTGAATTCTCCAACATCTCAGCCATTTAGTGATATACAATGTGTTAAACTACAGTAATAACAATACAGAAAGGGAAAGAAATCCACACTGCAATGACAAAGTCACCCATCAGCTTTGAATTAATATGACAATTTTATAGGGGTTCCGTAGCAACAGCTCACTACAATGTAACTCAAATTTATATAATATCAATATGGGAGCAAAATATGTCTTTGGCTGTAATATGAAACTTTTTACTAAATATATAACTATTATATGGAATATATACATGTGTACAAGTTAAAATTCTCCTAATTTTAAATGTGTTTACTAAATTTACAAACATTTCATTTTCTACAATGCAATAAAAACAAACACATAATTTCCTGTATAAAGCTAAAACAAAATGACATATTTCTTTCTCTCTTACATATGATATACTTATGTAAACATTATTTATATTTCAGTAAAATTAAGGATCTACAAAAATAGATTAATGCCTGATTTGAATAATTATGAGCACCTGTGGATTCCAAAATGAAAGCATTAATTTTGTCTATTTAAGAAAAAGGCACCATCAGTATTCTAAAATATCTCTTGATAAAACAGAACCCTTGAACGATAATTAACATCATTTTATAATAAATAAACAATACACTTAATATCAATTTGCAAAAATAGAGTTGTAAATATAAAATCTCCTTGCTTAATATAATATAATAATATTTTTTAACAAAGGATTCTATCCAATGTTTCATCTGACATTTTAAATTCGCATTCCATACAAGGCACTGTCATAATTGCTTAGTAATTAACAAAAACATACCTAGAGTTTAGATGTTAACAAACAATAAGTTGTTTTGGTCTAACATCTGCAAGCAGAAAAGGTTCAAAGTTAGGTAAAGTTTTCATTATATCTAAAGTTGTAGTATTGAAACATGATTAAAATAAATACAAATAAAGTCACAGCGTATCAATATATGGCCATTGAAGCCATGAAGTTAGGGAAAACTGAAAGTGAACTTCAAACCTGTTAGTGGTCAAAATATTATTATCATTATTAGTCCTCAATATTTATTCTAGAAGAAATACACTTTTTCACAGAAAAAACATATTAGATAGAAGGCATGCTTATGATTCAGAGAAAAATAAAAAGATCTGTCAGTTGTCCCTACCTTCAATTATTAGTTGAAGATCACTTTGTCCTGTTGGGATCAATTACGCTTCAACATTGCCCATCACTGGATCAAGACTAGAGAGGGTTACGCACAACAGTGCTGACAATGAGTGCCACTTGGTGGTGTCACAGTTGCAGGAAGATACACAAATGTTGACAAAGTTATCTCCTCCAGATTATTTGCTCTTAAAGATTCCCAGTCACTTGAAAAGGCTTTCCTGCCTTTGAGGCTGCTGAGATTAAAGATTGTATTTTGCTGAAATTAGCGCTTGATTATTTGCTCTTTAAGATTCCCCGTCGCTTGAAAAAGCTTTCCCGCCTTTGAGGCTGCTGAGCTGGTGCAGGGTTATGCGCAAGGTTGCCTGTTGCCGATATCGACGCCGGGTTACGGATGACATTACTCCCAGGAGACTGGTGTCCGTTCATCAACACATCCTGTTGGGCGTACATGTTTCCATTTTCATTTGGTCGTCGCGAAGGTGATTGTGAACCCGAGCTTGGGGGAACTGCGAAGCCATCCCCGTGAGTTGGCGAAGTTCCCAGTGGGTTGTAGACGATGTTGGAGGAATCCAAGGGAGCATGTTCCTCAACGTTCACCTCCAAGGGGCGTATCCCCATCACCCTGATGCCTCCAGGGGGAGGGCCCCGGGGGCCTGGGGAGTGGAAGCTGCTAGGCCTACTCTGCGGCACTGCATCTGGATGTTGTTTTGGGGCGCTGAGCGAGTAAAGGCTTGTCGGCCTGTTCTGCTGCACCGCATCAATTTGTGTAACATTAGCTGCGTTTGGTGCATAGGCATTGGGTGTAACATTAGTGGGTTCCTGCCTAGCTAGAGCAGAGTTGGGAAGAGCGTATAAGGGTTGGCTTACCGGCACTTGACCCCCTGGAAGCTCTGGTGGTGGAGGAGGGAAGCTTGGAACAGGTGCTGCTCCAGGGACCTGTGTGCTAAGCTGGAAATCACTTTCCTGCACTGGAACCGGCTCCCTCTGTTGACCCGTTTCTTGCAGCTTGATGTATCTGCCGAGCAGCTCTGCAATCTCCACGCCCTGTACCAACAGGAGAAAAAAATAGAGCAATAAATTAACCCTTTATCTTCAAGATTCTGAAAACCCCCTAGACTTTATACAAAGCCCACCAGGTTCCTGTAGGTAAGGAGTTATTATATGTGTACATTTACTACATTTCATATGATGGGAAGTGAAAGCACATGAAATCACATGAAATATAAAACAGCAAAATAATTGGCAGGATTAATCATTAATTTTTCTTAGTACAATGATATCACTGGGTGGGAAACACAACAGTAGAAAATTACAAACTTGAATATACTGCTAGGACATCAGTTTCTTTGAATTTACCATAAATAATAATGCAATTTCGGAAAAGCGGACAAATTTTAATGAAATTAAGTTGCAAACTAGGGTATAAGCATATTTTATGATTCTGGAAATACGTTAATCTGGTGGTTACTGATTACCATTTATTTGCCTATACAGTATATACTTAACTCTTAAAAATACTCTTAAAAATACAAACATATAGGAAAACTATGTTTGAAATAATTTATCAAAAAAGCTGCATCACCTTGGTGATCTCTCACATACATACATTATATCCCAAAGTTGATTTCTTATCATTAGGGTTTGTGTCACATTTAGAATAGCTTCTGACCACACAAGCATTGCAAAGCTAAGGGAATTCAAGGATGCATGAATACTGCACCACAGCATTCTGTAGCTCAGTCTGTAGAGCACCATTCTAGCAATCCAAAGGTCTCAGGTTAAAATCCCAGAGAATCCGTATATTCTTTGTTCTTTTCCACTAAATATGTATAAACATATAAAGTAGGAGTACGATGATTGGTATACCAATAACCAGAACTAGCGGATTCATACATCAAGCCTTCATACTAGCTTTTCTCTCTACTTGCCTGTTTGGGCAAGCAAAACCAGGGATGTTCAAATTTTACTTTCCCAAACAGAACATTTACTTGCTCATAAAAACAATGAGAACAAAAAGGACAAATTAATTCTGCAAGGTAGCTCAATCTGCTTGGCAAATGTCTCTCTTGTTTCTAAAAACATTTACACGTAAGGAATAACATTTTTCTCTCATAGTTGAACAGAAATGTAACTTGCCTGATCGGGCAACCAGATTAGACCATTTATGAAATTTTACTTGCCCTGGGCAAGCGGGCTAGTGGGCAAGTGCTAGGGTCAAGCCCTGCATACAGTATAAATACCAACCTGACTCGTCTGGAACCGGGCAAAGTTCTGCTTCATCATGTTGCCAAACTTGAGCGCAAGATAATCCTCCCCTTGCTCTGACCTCAGTCTTCTTGTGGAGATGACCTCTGACATCGGTGTAAACTGCATGATCACCTGGGCAACAAAAACAAAATAATAAGATTTTATATATTAATGATAATCATAATAATAATAATAATATCACTAATTTGTATAGCGGTTAATGCAAACAAGCCTCTAAGCGATTTAGAAGAGAAGATTAGAGTATACGGAGTGTGAAATTAGAGAGGAGTTGGAACTATGACTGATATTGTTTTGAAGAGATAATTTTTGAGTTTATCTTTGAATGAGTCAATTGAGAGAGAGTTCTTGAACCAGTAAGGCAGAGCGTTACATAGATATGGTCCAATGAAGTAGAAGGTCTGTTCACCGTAAGATCTAGAGACACTTTATATCAATGTGTCTTAATTTGAGGACAAGGTAATCTCCCCCTTTAACTCTTATTTTATCTTATTTTATCTTATTGAGGAAATGACTTCAGATTCTGACATAAACAGCAAGATCTCCTGGTGAACAAAAACAAAACTACGGTAGATATTAATTATTTCTTTTTATGTTGCCAAATTCGAAGGCAAGAAAATCTTGATCCCTCCTGATTAATCAACTGTAGTTGGGAACTGCAGTAGATTAATTATGCTGAAAAATGACCCCCCCCCCCCTCCCCCCGAACAATTTTTCCCACAAGTTTAAAGGCGAGCTCATCTCTTCCCCTTTTATAAATCTCAATTATGTTAGATTTACTTCAGCAATTACAGTTGGCTAAAAGATGAAATTTACATAAAATACAATTACAAAGATGAAGAAATTAACCCAAATAATATATTGTTCTCCATTAATCATCTCTGATATTGTTAGTACAAATTGAATGACTGAATTATGATAATACAACTACTACCACTACCACTTCCACTTCCACTTCCACTACAACTACCACTACCACTACTACTACTACTACTAATAATAATAATAATAATGGCAATATAATAACAAGTTCCATTCATACAGCGCATACTATGAAAAATATATTACAATGCGGTTTGCAGACTAACAAACACAGGGTAATCACTTACATGTGTGTTCTTCCTGAGCACATAGAAGTCATCTTTGCTGACAGCAAAAAGACCCTGCTCAGACGAGGCTGGGCTGGTCTGGATTCCAACTTCAAAGAACGTGCAGCCAAATAGCTTCCATCCTTCCAGAGTCTGGACGAATCTTACGCAGGCCTGGGCCGGCCTCATGTCTCGGATCTGGTCCAGAGCTAGATGGAGCTGGTTGAGCCATCGCTGGTTCTGGATTTTTTCTTTCACGTTGAAAGGTAGTACGCTATTGAGATCTTTCCTGCAAAAACGCAAAAACAGGTGATGAATATTGACAAAAATATTAAATGGCTTCAGGCCTTGAATTTTGTTTAGGGCTAAATTCAGATTGTAGAGCCATCACTGGTTCTGATATTTGTAAATTTTGGGTCTCATGAAGGTGGTAAATTAACTTCATCTTAAAAACTCATGTAAATTTCAATGATTATACCAAATATACAATTTATCATATGAGAGGAAAGAGAAAAATAACATCTAGTGCCTATATTATATATAGGGTCTTTAATGAAAAAGCTTTCTCAAAAGTACTTTATATTACTCTTAGCACAATCACTGAATGCAACTAAAAATTCCAATTCCAGCACATATATATGTGAAATACTCTTCATACTCCCTTGGGAGCATTCCAGAATGCAGGATACTTACTGAGTGGGCATTTGTACTTGGTCACTAGCTCTGACTTGTAGGGCTGCCAGTCTGATGATGGTGGATGTCTGGTCCTCGGCCAACTGTCCATTTTCAAGGATGACCATGTGACCAGTAAGGAAGTCTCGCTTCACCTGGACAGGGATTAGAACACAGGAATTTAAAGGGATCTAGTAACTCTGTTGGCATGTGCAGAAAGTGATGAAAGGTTGGTTAAATGTGCAGTTTTGCTTTCTTGGTAATGTGTGAAATGTTCATATTACATGGCCGATAATGAGCAAAATTGCAAAGTGATATTCCCTAACTCATTGCACTGAATTTGTTCACAGTTAAGAACTATCCAGTGCAGAGTTAAACATTTGAACGCTTCAATCGTAAATATCTTTTTAACGTAATGGAAATTTAAAAAAACAAAATTTGTTCCATGCTTCAATTGTTAATACGGATAAAACACGATATGAGAGAACCTCTAGATTTCTAATGAAGCTTTGTGTATTTGGACAATGTTAGTTGATCCCCCTGCGGCATAGGTTTGCGAGTGCGTAATTTCTATACATGCATACGTTTGGGGATAATAGAACGCATACATCCTAGACATTATAAATTGTCTTCTGCAGACCCATTTAGTATGATTATGAGTTTTCACAACTATTTGGTGGAATGGACTACTTAAAAATAGTATCTTTCATTCATTAAAACATTATTTTGGGGTGCAAATTGGTTCCCTTTAATGCTGGCTGGCATAGTGTAAAAGCGCTTTGAGATGGTAGTGTATCATATCAGGCTTTATTTAAATCAAACCTACCATTATTTTTACGACGTTTAGGACAGATTGATTTTGCTGTAACATGTATTCTCCATTGACCCTCGCCCGAGTATTTTCAAGACCAGTCCTGAATGGGATAAAAAGGGGGGCTAGAATGATAGAAGTACATGTAATCTCTCACCTGGTGATAGATGATCTGCATTAACTCTTCATTATCCACCCGTAGAGGGCGCTGCCACACCATCCTGCGAATGAGGAGAACGTAGGGCGACCCACCATTGTCCAGGTGGGGTGATGATATCCATGATGTAATCATTGGATTGCAACTGATTCTCATTCTTCCCTGCAATACAGATACAGTAGAGAAAGAGCATGAGGTGGAGCTAAAAAGGCTATCCAAATGTAGGCAAACATTATAACCAGGTAGTTCTTAGAACATGCGGCATGTTTCTTCCCTGCAAATACACACTTAGTGGAGAATAAATAATAGTTCACATTATAAGGTTAAGGGGATGTCTAAAAAGGTAGATAAACATTATAAGCAGGTCGTTCTTATGATAAGGGCAGCCCATCATTAGATGATAGCCATGATGTAATCATTGGTCTGCAAATGATTCTCGTTCTTCCTGCAATAGAGTATGTAGGGACACATTATAAATGGGGGATGATGATACAGTTCCAACAATAATTTGGCCAGTTTGACCACACACAATTTAAAATACAAGTCATTTGTCATGTGACCCAGCAACGTCAATTGTTGTAACAAACACTTTTTACATGCATGCGCACTGGTGCCACAAAATATGAATATATTTGCAGTGGTGTAAACGTGGTGCCAACTGCTGGAAGTTAAATTAAGAGAACTCAAACTAGGAGAAGTGAAATTGATTGCCGGAACAAGTATGAATGTGCCTCATAATCTATCATTATCTGTAACAGCACAGAACATGACAAGAGCTTTAATGCCATTCCTAAACAAGCTTTTTCTTATCAAAGTAGCTATGATACTCACTGTCACCAATGACAACGAAGAGGCCCCATTCCTGTTTGTCCTCATCGTTGACCATTCCCAGGCTCTGGCACATTTCACCCATGATGTCCTCTGCGACGGTGCTAACGTTGACCTTGAGCATGGTGCCTGGTCTACCAGGCAATATGAACTGGTGCCTCTTGGTGAGTTTCCCTTCCTATTGGGAAAAAAAAATAATTTAATCAATATACCAACCCTAGGCCTATTTGGTAAAAGGCAATTGGACAGCCAAATATAATGGAAAGAAAGCGGAGTCCAAACTAAACCATGTTTAGTAAGTGCAATATAAAGTGGCTGAGGCTGCTCCACATTTCATTGATGATGTCCTCAGCCACGGTGCTAAAAAAAACAGCACCCTAAATAGTCCATGAGAGCTAAATCCATTGCATGCTGGATCAAATCTATGTAGCTTGTGAGCCCTGTGACACTGATGAGAAATATGAGCCAAGAGAAATTGGCCTCTATAGGAATGAAACCCTTGATCTGAAGAACATTTTGAGCAATTTTGTTGCCATTTCAGGGGAATAACTTTGCAGGTCCAGAAAATCATCTCCAATCATATTTGTCCTCAAATAGTTTGAGGCACATCAGAGCAATGTCTCAATAAATGTGACCGGCTATAGCAAAACCCTGCAAAACCTGTTGGTAAAAATCAAAATGTTGATTTTCATACCATTAGAAAGGCCTCATCACAAGCTGTAATGCTTTATTCTATAAAATTGATCAATAGTTGGTGGAGATATGATTGTTTCAATTTTACAATTATAAGTGTTTTACACACATTGTGTGAACTTAAAATGCCCATATCTTCAAAACATGAATTACCGAAAAGTGCAGGATTTTGCTATAGCCGTCACAAATATTTTGATCTAGAGTAGATGTAAAGTTACTTAATACCAGTCAGCATCCTGTATGGGTGAAGCAGCATTTGCACTGGCAACAGTTGTTTCCAGGGTCTAGTTATGGGTTTAGGCTCACGTTCATATTTATGATTAGGGTTTGTGTTAAGAGCTTTTGTGAGAGACAGACATCTTTGTTTATTTATTAGAATGTAATAGTGGAGCAATTGATAGTTGCAGGATCAGATGTCACGGAACCCTTCAGTAACCCCAAAATATAAAGGTGGTCTCCTTGATGACACTGAAAGCTTGCGACAAGGTGCAACTTTGATAGCCTGAGACTATAGTTGTAACTTGTCTTGTGCCTGTCTACAATTGGAAGATGATAAGAACTGTGGAACATTTCGTCCCTTGAAACAGTTTTAGTGGTTGGGATCGGGACCTCTCACAAGATGCAACGTGTCTATTTGAGATGCTAGAGATCGGAAGTCACATCATGTTTCATGCTGTGGAAAGGCAAAAGTCTCATTGTGGGGATTAACCTGATCAAAAGCTTACTAACACTAGCAGACTCTTACCAGTAGATGAGTGACTTCCAGTTCGTTGGGGAGAACCTTGCGGCCGCCGCACACCTGAGCCTTCCTCTGGTTGGCAACACACAGCCCAGAGAGGGCGCCATAGGGGTTCTGCCTCTCGGAGGAAGCAGATTCAACGAGGAATTGACGCAGGTATGGCTTGAAGAGCGGAGAGCAGGGCAAGTATGCAGTGAGGAGGAACAGCATTCGCCACCCCAACAGCTCACTTTGTCTGGAGAGTGGAGAACAAGTCAGAAATCAAAGATTTAAACAAATAAAGTATTTGTATGCCATTCTTTTGGGGCAGATTCAACTATAGACAGATATAGTGCTTAACCCGTTCCCTTCGAGATTCTGAAATTGCCATAGACTTTTCTTCATAGCCCACTCAGTTTCCGTAGGCATGAGGTCAAGAGCCAGTGAAGAAGGATTTCAGCAAATTGACGTTTTCATATCAATTTAGTAACTTTACATTCATACTTTTGGTAGAAATATCCTTCAGGTGAGTGGGTAAATTATGGCAAACTTTCTTGGCAGTCGAAAAATGGCAGCTGTTTATACTGATCAATCAATGTTTTTTATGTTTAGATTTTGCACTTCAAATTGTCATATACTATAATACTGTATTTCAACAACATTAATCAATGACTTTCTTAATTGCTATTTAGGGTTGATTCTTATTTAAGAACATTTGTGTTCTTACCGGCTAGGGCTCCTGTTATCTGTGATCTGCTTGATAACATGACAGAACAGTTCATCTATCAGCTTAGAGTTTGTCTTCCCCATCTGAAAAAGAACAAGAAAAGAAAAAGAGAATATTATTATACAAATAGTGCATGGTTTGGAGTTGAATATACCAGAATAGACAACGATACATTTTTAATTTCTCGAGAGCGATTATATTGCATCGAGGCCGCAGGCCGAGTGCAATATAATCGCACGAGAGAAATTAAAAATGTAGAGGTGTCTATTGTGGAATATTTAACGACAAGAAGCATGTACTATTTGTTATATAATATGATTATTTTGAGGAACTGATATGGTTATCATGTTGATAAACCCAAATTGACCTTGCTCAAATTGTGAGTGTTCTCTCCAGCCATTGTCGGCCCTGCGTACTGTGTTAAGTGCCAGCGCGTATTAGAAATAATATGTATTATAACTTTACCATTGATTATACCGGATTAAGCATCGGTAATTAACCAATGGGAATGCTCAATTTACCTTCATTATGACGTCATCATATTATATAATAGAATAATAGTTACCGGTAGATCTTAAGTGGATCCATACTACCACTAACACTAGAACTTGCCTGATTGCCCGGGGCAAGTAGACAATGATGTTGGGCAAGTAAGGTTCATAAATGGTCTAATTTGCTTGCATGATTGGGCAACTAACAACTATGTTATGGAATAAAAAATTTAAAAAGAAGGAAAAGGAAAGACTTCTGTAATATCTAAAATGCAACAATCTAAAATGCAAAATGCACAACATTTTTTTATTCACACACAAATGGCATTATGAAAAGCATGACTCTGCAACAAAATACAACTGATTTGCTATTAATTTACCAACACTTAGTTATTTTACAACCCTCAACCACGCTACACAAGTGACATTTTTGCAGTACAACAATAGGAATAAAAACATTTAATTTCATTGCTTTGTTTTACATTGTTTATTGGGAGGTACATGTAAGTACATTTCTGTTTGGTCTAGTCAAATGTGAAAATTCATGATTTTACTTGCCCAACCAGGCAAGAAGAAACAAGTTAGTGTGGAGGCTTGACTACTACAAACTTATAATAATTAGAAGAAAAAAAAAGAATGAGAATAATAATATGAATCAATAATGAAGAAGAACAGAAACAAAATCCATAAAGACAATATTTACTATACTTTGTAACCCTTTCCTCTATTACATCCTCTCAGCCAATCACAAGCAAGAGGTTTAGTTTGTGACTGTTAGATTGCAACTCTTAGCCAATCAGGAGTAAGATATTCATGCATACACCTACACAGAGGGGATCAATCTACTGGCCCTTTTATGTCCTTAGTAAATACAAGTGTGTATATTTCACCCCACTCACACTCCTCTTGTAAAGTCAGCCCTTGTAAATTTCAACTCTTGTAAATGTTTGTGTAATTTGTAACAAGGTACAAGTACCTGCATACCAGGATGGTTAATTTCAGCCTGGCAGCTGTAAACAAAATTCCTGCTTGTGTACATTTCAAGAGGCTATCATTAGTTTGTTTGGTTTGTTTGTATTTTTCTTATTACATTTCTCCATGAAGCAAAATGTAAAGTTCACTTCCTACATACCAGAATGTTTATTTTCAATCCAGCCCAATTTGTCAACAACTGTAATTTTGGGGGACATATTTTAGCCAGGTGCAAGATGTAAATTTCACTTCCTGCAAGCCAAAATGGTTGATTTCAACATGAATGGCAGAAGTGGTGATCTATTTAGTTTTAAACTCACATTTGAATATCAAATATTTGCAAAACCATGAACTTCTTCTGAATGGAATGATTACAGTTTTGTCAATTCATTCAGTTGATTTATTATAAAAAGAAAAATTGCCAAAGCCAAATACTGCCAATTAGTGGAAATGAATCCATCAGAAATTTGTTGATACACATCTTATTATCATTAATGCTCACCAAAAAGATGGAAATATTGATTAATTAGAAGCAAATGACCGAGTTTGAAGAGATCCATTAATTTGTTTCATATTCATCCAAAATTACTTGGAGCTTTCACACTTCTCTTGTACATTGTTGTTTAGCTTATGGTAACAGAAGAATGAAATGGAATTTGATTTTTTGCAAATGTCTCCCTAATTATGGAGATAGTTATTAAGAATGACCTGGAAAGCATTCCTGAATGCTTTCCAGTTGTATTTATAGTATCCAAATTTGGATACTTAGTTCATTCATAGCATCTGAGTCGGATACCTTGCACGAACGAACGGGATAAAATCTTACATAAATTCTCACTTATTTCACGAAGTTAACAGTTTCCTTTTCCATGAATCTTTCACACATCATTCAGAAGCGTCTTAATAAGGGGAGGGCCAACATCGAAAAAGTGGCTTCCTTAAGGACTTAGGTTGCCAGATCTCCACAACAAGTTTAAACCAATTTTATTTGCAAGTATTTTTAGTGAGACAAATTAATTCGGAGGTCTACCTCAAAAATTTTGTTGCGAACACCTTCAAATCCAAGATGGCGTCCAAAAAAGTAGTCGTTTTGACTTGCTATAGATTATTGGCAATATTTCACAAACACCTGGAATAGGCATGATTTTACAGTCATATTAAAGACAATCAAATTTCCTATAATCTGATACCAAACACAATGGGTTTCAGAATATGTAACACGGTCATTTTTAGCCCCAAACTCAAATTTTAGGCATTTTTTCCCAAAAATATGAAATTATTGATTTACATAATTCGGCATATATCAATAATTGCATTAGCAGTTGAATTAATACTTTTCGAAAAACTGTCCAATTATATTAACAATACTCTCTAAAGATTTCAAGTGTATATTGTGTCTGAACAAAAAGTTATAGTTCTTGGAACTCAGCATTTGATATCGACAAATACAGCCAATTTGTACGATTTCGAACACTATACAGGGTGCCCCAATAAATGTAATTCTTGTTTACGGACTTTATTCAAGAATTTCTCCTAAATAATGACATATTGTTGATACCATTTTTCAGCAAAACCTTCAGTTTTCTTCTTTTATGTCATAAATATGCCGCCATCGGTTTGCAATAGTACACGAAAATAGTGTATCGGTAATTTCACTGCAATAATAAATCCATCATGCAAAGTACATAGTGCAATATTCGAATGGGAGGCGCTCGTCATTTACAGTTGGATCGACCATATCTTGATAATTATGTTTTTAACATGAGTATTATTCGGAACACCACAGTAAGCTAGACTTTTTCAGGGTTCCGAAAACACTTTGAATAGGCTATTAGGTTTATCTTAGGGTAACTTTTTGTACCACCATGTACATTTGTAACCGTAGTAACAATAACAATAGAAATATAATAAATCATATATTTGGCTACTACAAGCCGCATTATGCACACTAATTTTCGCGTGAACATGGGAGGAAAACAAATCACATGTAAAATAACACCCTATAGCTGCTATTTTTAAGTTTTTAAAGTAAATATTTGTTGATTTGGTATATCTTTGTCCATAATCGGCTGTTGTTACCATGGTTACACGAGTACAGTGTAGTGCAACAAAATAAACATTCGGCTTGCTGAGGCTTTTCGGTGTTGTGCATATTAGTTTAGCAATTGAGATTGTTTTGTTTTAATACTGAGTCAGACAAATTGTATAGACCTTTATGGTCTCCAGGTACATGTAATAAGATATGAGGGGCATGAAGGGTGCGTTCCTCGCGATCAAGATGGTGTTCGAAGCTAGATACGCTCTGCACATATTACAGTACGTCCCGAATATTGTGTACTTCAGTCCTTCAGTAAGACACTTATTAACGATAATGAGCATGATCTTGATACTGTTTTAAACACATCATGGACACCCAGTATGATTCGAATTCGCAATATGCATGGCATGCGCGTCAGTATGCAGCTGACTGGAATGCTTCATGTGGAGTAGTTCCGACTGGAACGTTTTATACCGCGCGGAGCCCACTATAATGCATCCATTCCACTATCGCTACATGCCCACTAAACGCGCAATGCCCTCTGATCGCGCGCGCGACCCGGAAAAAAACCCATGAAGATTACGTACGTGCGTATATTGGCCATATGCGCACGGGGGCCGAGAATGAACGCGCGGTGCGGGAGAAACCAGCATACGAACAACGCTAAGGCAGTTAGCTACATGTGGAGTGGAATTAAGTCCATTTTTAGCGTTTGATTTATGATAAATGCAGTTAAAAAAATACAGGACAGACACAACATCTACGCGGACTATACATAATGATGGTGAAATATTCATCATATTACAAGAAATTGTGTTTCTTTTTGTATTTGTTCATAACTGGAACTGAAGGTGTCCCGAGATTGACGCAATCATTTGGTATACAAATCCTCTTATTAAGATTACACATTTTTGAGACACCCTGTATAGCATGAGAAATCATGCAAAACTACCCATTTTGTGGATAGCTAATGCTGACTTCAAAGTACTCTAACTTGTTGTTCAGATACGGTATACACTTGAAATTTTCAGGGTGTATTGTCGATATCATCGGACAGTTTTTTGAAAAGTATTAGATTGACTGCTAATACAATTCTCGATTTATATGTAATTATGTAAATCAATAATTTCATATTTTGGGGAAAAAATTTATAAAATTTGAGTTTGGGGCTAAAAATGACCGTGATACATATCCTGAACCTCACGGTGTTTGGTATCAGGTTATAGGAAATATAATTGTCTTTAATATGATTGCAGAATAATCTTGATATAAGGTGTCGTTTGGGAAATCTCGCCAATTATCTATAGCAATACAAAACGGCTGCCTTTTTTGATGCCATCTTGGATTTGGAGGTGTTCGCAACAAAAATTTTGAGGTAGACCTCTGAATTATGTTGCCTTATTAAACATACTTGCAATTAGAATCGGTTTAAACTTGTTGTGGAGATCTGGCAACCTAAAGTCACTTTTTTCGACATTGGCCCTCCCCTTATAAGTTGATATATATGATGAAGTCTCAAATGTCTTCTCTTTTTTATTTTATTTTTTTTGGGGGGGGGGATCTTATGGAGTTAATGGACCACTTTAACCAAATAAGCACTCTTAAAATTGCATGACACTCTCCCAAGGACAAACGGACAGGACAATATTGTGATATAGCATACCTTGAGAATGATGAGCACGCAGTCATAGATAGCCTTCTCACGAGAGTAGCCCTTCTTCAGTTGGAGGGGGTAGTCACCCATGATCTGCATCAGAGCTAAAACATGAGAAAAAGATCAATATATTGCCTCAACATAACATCTTTATGACTAATTACTTCTAAATTGAAATTACACAGTAGTATTATCTATAATACAATAAGTAATGGAAGCTAGAAATAATAAGAAAGAAACTTTTTAAAAGTTTTGTTACTCACTAATCAGCAATATTTAACAGAGGCCATTACAAAAATAAACAAAAGGTAGTGGATAAAACCATTGTTCAATCGTTGCTCTACATGCATGCTTGCTTTTTATATTTTAAAAATCTCACTTACCTATGAAACATTCTATAGCGGCCTTGTTGAGTTCTGGTGATTCCAGCATTATGAGAGAAGCTCCGATTGGTGAGTTTGTGTAGGAAACCGCCACTGAGTGCTGAATATTGTTGCCATTCATGTCATACGACTCCCTCTTCTTATCTGAAACAAAATATATATAACAAGCATATAACAGTTTAAAGGGCAATGTAACCCAAGCAAAATGTTGCTTTCATAGTCTTGAGGAGATTAAGAGGAATAATCTCTGAAAGTTAGAGCATAATCGGGCAAGAAACAAGAAAACTACGGCTCTTTGAAGATGTCCATTTATTCCTATGGGGAACTCAAATTGGCAACGCACTCTGATAAGTGTGTGGACAACTCCCCATATGTTTTGTACACAAAAGTTCCCATTTTTACAGTTTTCTTCATAGTCATATTTTTCCATTCCCCCAACTTATATGTTATGTATAAAAGCATTCTACAAAACATATGTTGAACTCAAACGAAGGGTAAACATACATTTTGAGAAAATTGAACAAAATTGAAATTTTGTGTACAAAATGTATGGGGAGTTGTCCACAACTTTGCCAGAATGCGTTGCCTATTTGAGTCACTTGAAGAAATACATGGCTCTTTTCAAAGAGCCATAGTTTTCTTATTTCTTGACCGATTGTGCTCAAATTTTCAGGGACTATTCATTATATTTAGTGTCTTATAGTGCATACAACAATTTGTCTGGATTTCATTGTCATTTAAACATTTGCCTTGTTTTCTTGTCTGATTTTAAAAGGGGAAAATAACAACCAAAATGAAAATGTTGCTTACGGGAAGCAGGTGGGCTATGTACAAAGTCTATGGGGATTTCAGAATCTCCAAGGCAACAGCTAGGTTAATAATTGCCTCTTGTTATGAGGGGAAATTATTTCAGCGAATTTCAAATATAGGAAATGGAGCCGACAGTGATAATTAGCACCTTCAGCATCAAGATATCGATGGATAAGTTGCACCTTGTAAATGCTCAGCATTATTATCATTGTTATGAACTTGCTTACCCTTTTTCTTGGATTTCTTCCAGGAGCCCATAAACTTGAGGGTGCCTCTGATGGAACCATCACTCTTACGCTGCATGATGTACCTGAAGTTAATGACAAGAAAAAAGGCAAACAACAGTGTGACTAGAGACTGACATGATATTGCTCCAGAGACAACTGCTCCAAGGGTTTATCGCCATGTTATTGTTTTAAAATCAAACTTATGAAAACTTGAGGCCAAATTGTTTGTTTAATCCCTTGTGAAGTCAATTCTAGAAGTGAACATTCCCTGTTAGTCATGTTGGGCTAGTAAAATCAAGACTGTTCAAAGTTTGGTGGCCATGCAGAAACAAGAGTTGGGTATAGTCCTAAACAAAGAAAAACAATACTAAAAGTCTGTTAATGGTTGTTATAAAATGGGTAGAAGAATCCCTGCATTCTGATTGGTCAATTAGCGTGTACAAGTTTTTACTTTGGCATTTTACTGATGCATGGCTCACTTTAGTTTGATTTTCGCATTTTTTTGCACCCATTTTATAAAACAAATGCTGCACAGGCATATTTCGTGGATCGGTAAGAATTGTCTGCACTCTTTTAACTTTGGAAGTCTTAAACCCACGAGCGCATTCCAAAGTTAGACTCGTGCATCCAATTCTTACCGATCCACTCAAGCCTGTGCATCATTTGTATATTGCCCATAGTAGGGTAAGTAATGATTGGCAGTAGAGAAATTTAGGGCCCCAAGGCCAGTGGGCTAGTGCTTTTTTTTAGCCATTGTTAAGTGCTATATTAAAGTGGGTTTAAGCAATGGACAACAATACTTACTTTTCTGAGCTCTCCCTGAAGTATTTCTTGGCAAACTCCACCATAGAGAACACCTTTGGGTTGTTGGTCTGCATTGCAGGGGTCTGCTCAACACGGGCTGGCTGGCTTTGCTGCACTCAACAAATACATTTAAAGTATTCCAAAATCAGCAACATAATCAATCAATAACATCAAAATCTCATTGAAAAATAAGTACTTTTATAATTGAGTAAGTGCACATTTAGAGAATTCCAGTGGGATTGAAATTTCTACAAAGAAAAGGTACCGTCTTAGCAATGGACATAACTACATACCCTGCTGGCTGGCATTGCTGCACTCAATATTATTCAAAGCATTACACAATTAGGAACACTATCTTGTCACTGAGATCTCTTTCAATATTAAAACTGTAATTGTTTAAGTGAGAAAGACCACATTTATGCAAAAATAATTTCTTGACTATGGAACACCAACCTGCAAATCGGTCAGTTATATCTTGGGTAGCCAATTTATGTACCTCACCATATATTTAGATAATCAAAAAGTGAGTCTCAGAATAACATTAATTCTTTACATTGTAACTACTAGAATGAAGACTTCTAAACAAAGATCAAACATGATAGTTGAAGTTTGCTGTTGCATCATGCATGTACATAGTCCCATTTACATCTGCATTTATGACTACCTTCCCCTAATAATGAACCATGTTGGGTTTAGTTTAGTACAGCCTGCTATCAGGCTAGGGTAGCCATAAAGATAGAATGGTATTGATAAGACTATCTACATGCATACATGTATAGTCCAGAGAGGGCTATTTGCAGCACCTTGTTTTCATTGAATTTGTAATCATAAAATAAACAAAAAGTAATACCGCAATTTAAAAAAATCACAGAACTATTCAAATCAGATATTAATACATATTATTATAATAATAAAACCATACACTAATTTGTTTACTATTACTTTAAAATTACTTTTATTACCGTACTTTAAAAGTATTCAATTAGGATAAACCACAAATAAACATAAAAAGGTTTTCTGAATAACAATTGAAAGAGAAACATTTTATTGTACATTGAAGTAATCAAGCATGTTAGGTTTAATGATAATGTAGGAATTGATTGATTGAATCTTTGAATCTACTGAAGTTAAGTGGATTGAACATGGAACTTTTAACAAGAAATGCAAATATGGAGGGAGAAATAGGAGTCGGTTATCAGTGTCCAAGGCAAAATGAGCTAAATACCTTCATGCAATGAGTTGGACTACATGTAGGTTGCACATACTTGATGATTTGTTTTCTCTTTGTTAAGAATTACATTCTTTAAATTACACAAAATATATGATTTATTAATCAAACAGCTTACATTTTTGTATTACTATTGTTTTACAAATGTATCTGAGATGCATGTTCTTGATTCGCTTTACAAAACTGCAATGTCTAATTATGATCAATAATTTCTTACATTTGTGTTTTTTACAAATAATATAATTTGGTTATGTGAAAAAGAAGGGAATTAGATTCCTATGCTGGATTAAAATGTTTAATTTTATTGGGCAAAATAACAAAGATTTTACAAAAGCATATATTTTACTGACCTCTTCCAGCATTCTGGTTTCGATGTTGACTCGGTTTTGGGCCTGTGAGTCAGATAGAGTAATATTATAAATAAAATTCAGCCAAACCTGTTTTAGTGGCCACCTGTAGGTATATAGTGATCAACCTGCTCATAGTGGCCACCAAAAGTGATCCCTTACAGAGAAAACGTGAGCTATCGAACCTGTCTGTTAAGTTCACCTCTGTCTTCCGTGGCCACCTTTGTATCCCCTTTAGGTGGTCACTATACACAGGTTTGACTGTATAATGGCAGAAACCCACAAATATTTAAATTCAATGTCAACTCCTTGCATTTGTTGTTTTAGTTTCTTTTTTTTCCCACTTTCTTGCCTTCCTTTTTGTCTAACTTATGCAGAAACTATAATCTAAGTTACCTTGCATACTTTACTGAAAAGTTTACATGACTGAAAAGTTTACATGAATGCCTCAAAGAAAATATGATAAATTAGTTAGATTTTTCTGTATGACAATAAAAAACAAATACTATGAATGAATGAATTCTAGTCATTTGTACTATTATGCATATCACATACTAGAGGGATTTTGCATGTACATGCATACAAATATATAAAAGTTGTGATAAAAGATATCAAGTGAATTGAAATGTTCTAGCCTATGTAGCGAGATAGAATTAAGGCCCTTTTGGTATAATATGATAGTGGAGTTAGGACCTTTTTAGGACAAATATGGAAGTATCCAGACTTTATCTTTCCAGCTTTTTATGAATTCTATACTTTTATTCAATTCCCGCTCAGTTTATAGCTAAAATAAGAGAATAACAGCTACCAGTATATTTCATATGGAAGATGAGTAAATCTGCTAAAAAGAGATTTAGATATTATAAGCTGTAGTTACAGTGTACTATGAATAGTATACTTGAGAGTAGGGAACATCAAAGAGATGATGGGATTAGTGCACATTAAAGGGAACTGGATTTGAATAGAGATCCTGGGATTACTCAATACAAAAGAGGTTTTGGATTAAGGAATATAAAAGACATACAGCTTGAATAGAATAGGTGTGAATTAGTCGGTCTATCAATATGAACTTGGCTTTCTGGGAACAGAATTAGCTTGGGTAGTGTGATATTGGTTGGGTTAAGCTTTTGTATTAGTCAGTAGCCAATGAGAATAATTGTTTCCCCTCTCTTTGGTATGAATATCCAATCAGACGGATGTACTATAGTTTATATGTTATGTTATAGTATTAAGATATAGTCCAGATTTGTAAGTCCCGCCCCCTTACGAGATATGTTTTGAATATGTAATTAGGTATAAAACCCTGTCCCCAAACTTAGTTGAGTTAGTCGAAAAGGAGAACAGGAGAGGAACCAGTAAGAAGTAGCAGTAAGAGCGGTTGGCTCGTCCCCCACCCTTGGAACCCCATCACCCTCATCCTCATCAAATTAATAATTAACATCGTTTAACTAAAACTTGAATTGGACATTTCGGAGAAACTGAAGCTGAATTTACAAGGAGAACTGTTTTTTAAATATTGTTGGAGACTGAGTTTGGAGTTAAACTGAATCGAATACGCGAACTGTTTGGAAAGCAAACCATAATTGCTCAAGCCCAACAGATCGTATGTAAGCTGTTTACCCGTGTTCAACTCTAAGGCGTTCCTCGAAGTTCCAGCTTAGTGATCCGAGATCCCTACAACTTCCAGCCCCAGCCCGTCCAAAGTTCCCGAAGCCCAGCCCGTCCCGAAGTCCAGATCCCGAAGTCAGCCCGCACCGAAGTCAGCCCGTCCCGAAGTCCAACCCATCTAGAGGCACGCCCGAGTCCGAGACCGTTATAACTAGTATAGCTTTCGCGTTCGTAAGTGGCCACCATTTACTAACCTCATTTCCCTAACTTATCCCTCCCCTTCCCCTTAGATCCTTGGTAAATGTAATTAAGTAACTAATTAAGCAAGTAATAAGTTGCCCGTTATCTTTAAAGCAGACCTCGCAATTATATTTATTGCAACTATTGTTATTTACATTTAAATAAGTTGTATCATTTTGATCATTCCGATTGGAGGAATGAGTTTTGTAATTCTTCTTATTGGTTAATAAACATTGCCAAGTGACATCGTAATTTGAATCGTGTCCAAGCACTTTATTTTTGGATTTGTTTGTTTATATTTTATATTTTAATAATATAATTTTATACGTGGTCTATTTGAACTGACCCCTCCCCCGAGTGGAAGTCATTGAGCTAGCGGACCATTATAAAAACTTGATTCCATTCGGAGCCCGAATCTGCTACTTGATATAGTAGAAGACGGCGTGGTGTGGGGGTTAGACGGAACTCACGACCTTCGCGTTATCAGCACGAGTTTAGTAGGATTTTTAGTTTTAATTCATTAAAAAAGCTGAAACGCACCCCAAAATTAGTAAAAGAGATACAGGTTTGATTTTCAGTCCCTGTCAGTAAAAAGTGCTTGTACGACTGTAGTTTAAGATTCATTAAGTTGATCATTGTAGTATTGTACATTTGTTGTTGTTGCTTTGTTTGCCACTCATTTGGAAGACAATTAGTTTGGTGCACAACTGACTTGTAGGAATACATGCCGGAATGAGGATGTTGCTGTCCTTTGTGTTTGTGTTGTTGGTGGTGTCAGCTCCTGGCCCGTGTGTGGATTCCGAGGTTGAATTTCCAGGTGTCCAATCAAAAGCAGTTAATTGTGTGAGTGATTTAGGGAGTGTGATTAGAAAATTTGTGTATAACATTTCATGTTATTTCTATTATAGAGAAAGGATTCGACTTAAGAAATGTTAAGTTTCTGCGGTTGATTCACCCCTGTTGGATATGGACTTGACTTTGACTTGTGTCTATGTTTCATGTTCTGGAGCTCTCTTTCTAACAGAATGTTTGCATTTCAATTGTTTTTCATTGGCTATATTCCGTTTTCATGCGTATGTGTGGTGCATGTTTTATGTTTTGTGTTGATAACTTGTGTTTAAAGGAGGAAGCACTCACCAAAAATGGTAAGGTGAGACGCACCTGATCGGTGGTCTCTAAGATGCCTGTGCCCTGCCTTTGGACTGAAGCAAGTTTGATTGCTAAAATTTAAAAGTAGAAGTAAGGTAGTAATTAGGTACTTCAGTAATGTTATTCCGCCGCCTCTCTAATAGAGGAAGACATGCCATAGAGTATTGTCATAAAGGGTTTGGCGCATTCAGTAAGTGTGACCTATGATTTTAAAGTAGGATGGCTGACATAAATTTACTAAGACTAGAGAGTTTTGGCGTAGTCAGTTTATCAATAAAATGTATGTGTGTGACGTGAAATGTATTTATTTGTTTTTAATTGTTTGATCGGTGTGATTGTGGATGCGCCAATGAATTCATGCGAATTGTAATTATGATGCTAGGGAAAGCGTTTCGGAGCAGTGAGTCGAGGCACAATTTTATTTGTTTATTTTTGTCAGTTTGAGTGAGAATTAGGGAATAGTAACGTAATTGTAGTTTAGTGGGATAATGTATGTTGTAATAGTAGTTTGGGGTTATTGAATATAGACCTAGGTAAATAGTTAAAGCTAAGGATGATCAAGTACATGATATCCTTGAGCCAGACATGTTAAAGTGCTATAATTTTGTAGGTAGGTAGGCATACATGTACATGTATGTGGTTGATATTTGTTGATAATGTTTAGTAGTAATTATGAGAAGAGAAATGAAGATGTTTCTTTTCTTAATAAGTTTTAGTTGTGATTGAGTTGGAAGTTGTGATCATGGTGTGGAAACCAGAATCCAAGAAAGATTCTAGGTGCCCGCTACCTTTGTTTTGGTGAGGATGTTGTAATGTAGTGTTGATTGTTTGTAGATTATTGAGATAATTATGTGGGAGAATAATTGAGCATGAAAAGATGTTCCTATATGTTTCCCTGCATTTGTTTGTTTAGTGTGTCAACCTGGCGGTGACTGCTCGTTATTTTATTTTCATTTGCATATGTTTCTATGCAGATCAGTTGTGCAAACTTGATAGGTTGCAAATTTAGTTAAGTTGTAGTAGTTGTATTGTTTGTTTGATGAAATGGATAAGTTTGGAAAATGCCCACATATTGAACAGAATATGGTGGTGACATTTAATTAATTAGAGAATGCGATTTTGATTTAGTTATTATTGTTGATATAAGTGATACTTACTTATTGATAGCTCGCGGCTTCAGTGTTTAATTACTTATTGATGTTAGAGTGGATGAATAATCCACCCTCAGTTGTTTGATATGGTTTGTGGATTACTTAGTCCCATACATGCATTTATTGCGCCATATTCATTTATTGTTATAATGTGCTCATTTTAAGTGACGCACGTTTCTACTTTGATTTCTTTGTAAAGAGAACATACATTATAATTGTTTTTGTTTTGATTTAGATTATTGAGAATGGTATAGCTTTTTTGAGATAGCAGTGAATTGATAACACTCACATGAGATTGTTAATTTAATTCTGTTTAGAGGATAAGATGTTTTGGTTAAGTTTGTTTTATTTTAGACATTAGGTGGATTGATAGAGAAGAAATAGGAATATTAAGTGTAGTTTTTAGTATACATTTTGTATCTTTGCATATAGATACACATATGATTGATAGTATATTGTACTTTTAGAATTTAGATACAATATCGCTTGACTTAATTTTGTCTGGGAATCTGAGGATATACCGACGTGAGATTATTTTGTGTAATTATTTGCATCCTGGACATGCATTTGATTTATTTTAAGGTCTAGCTTATTTTGAATGATGTTTAACGAGGTTGGTTAGTTGTTGAATATACATAAGGATAATCTTGAATTTGGCTTGATTGTTTTCCTTAGGTTTATACAATGAGTAAATAGAGGTAGTTCAATGTTGTTACTTGTTTATTGTTTTGGACAGATGATTGATTGGTCAGCCTATCATTCATATTTGAATATTTCTATTTAGGAATACATTTCATATTGAATGTTGTACAGTGTATCTATTGTGAGTATACACGAGTTGTTGTCGTAATGATTAAGTTAGTTTTAGAATGTCGTTGTTGTAGGTAGATTTGACTTGTGTATAGAATACTTTGGTGTTTTGTGTCATGCTATTGCCTTCATATTTGTATATGAGCGCGGTATGCATCATATAAGTTAGTTGTTTTATTTGTTTGGTATTTAAGATGTCATTTGGCAAGACTTCTTAGGAATAAATGTTTTAATTAGTTGTGTAATATATTTCATATATTCCATATTGGGGAATGGCGAGGTCACCATTCAAGTGGCCGAGGGGAAGATGTAGCGAGATAGAATTAAGGCCCTTTTGGTATAATATGATAGTGGAGTTAGGATCTTTTTAGGACAAATATGGAAGTATCCTGACTTTATCTTTCCAGCTTTTTATGAATTCTATACTTTTATTCAATTCCCGCTCAGTTTATAGCTAAAATAAGAGAATAACAGCTACCAGTATATTTCATATGGAAGATGAGTAAATCTGCTAAAAAGAGATTTAGATATTATAAGCTGTAGTTACAGTGTACTATGAATAGTATACTTGAGAGTAGGGAACATCAAAGAGTACTAGATTTGAATAGAGATGATGGGATTAGTGCACATTAAAGGGAACTGGATTTGAATAGAGATCCTCGGATTACTCAATACAAAAGAGGTTTTGGATTAAGGAATATAAAAGACATACAGCTTGAATAGAATAGGTGTGAATTAGTCGGTCTATCAATATGAACTTGGCTTTCTGGGAACAGAATTAGCTTGGGTAGTGTGATATTGGTTGGGTTAAGCTTTTGTATTAGTCAGTAGCCAATGAGAATAATTGTTTCCCCTCTCTTTGGTATGAATATCCAATCAGACGGATGTACTATAGTTAAGTGTTATGTTATAGTATTAAGATATAGTCCAGATTTGTAAGTCCCGCCCCCTTACGAGATATGTTTTGAATATGTAATTAGGTATAAAACCCTGTCCCCAAACTTAGTTGAGTTAGTCGAAAAGGAGAACAGGAGAGGAACCAGTAAGAAGTAGCAGTAAGAGCGGTTGGCTCGTCCCCCACCCTTGGAACCCCATCACCCTCATCCTCATCAAATTAATAATTAACATCGTTTAACTAAAACTTGAATTGGACATTTCGGAGAAACTGAAGCTGAATTTACAAGGAGAACTGTTTTTTTGAATATTGTTGGAGACTGAGTTTGGAGTTAAACTGAATCGAATACGCGAACTGTTTGGAAAGCAAACCATAATTGCTCAAGCCCAACAGATCGTATGTAAGCTGTTTACCCGTGTTCAACTCTAAGGCGTTCCTCGAAGTTCCAGCTTAGTGATCCGAGATCCCTACAACTTCCAGCCCCAGCCCGTCCAAAGTTCCCGAAGCCCAGCCCGTCCCGAAGTCCAGATCCCGAAGTCAGCCCGCACCGAAGTCAGCCCGTCCCGAAGTCCAACCCATCTAGAGGCACGCCCGAGTCCGAGACCGATATAACTAGTATAGCTTTCGCGTTCGTAAGTGGCCACCATTTACTAACCTCATTTCCCCTAACTTATCCCTCCCCTTCCCCTTAGATCCTTGGTAAATGTAATTAAGTAACTAATTAAGCAAGTAATAAGTTGCCCCTTATCTTTAAAGCAGACCTCGCAATTATATTTATTGCAACTATTGTTATTTACATTTAAATAAGTTGTATCATTTTGATCATTCCGATTGGAGGAATGAGATTTGTAATTCTTCTTATTGGTTAATAAACATTGCCAAGTGACATCGTAATTTGAATCGTGTCCAAGCACTTTATTTTTGGATTTGTTTGTTTATATTTTATATTTTAATAATATAATTTTATACGTGGTCTATTTGAACTGACCCCTCCCCCGAGTGGAAGTCATTGAGCTAGCGGACCATTATAAAAACTTGATTCCATTCGGAGCCCGAATCTGCTACTTGATATAGTAGAAGACGGCGTGGTGTGGGGGTTAGACGGAACTCACGACCTTCGCGTTATCAGCACGAGTTTAGTAGGATTTTTAGTTTTAATTCATTAAAAAAGCTGAAACGCACCCCAAAATTAGTAAAAGAGATACAGGTTTGATTTTCAGTCCCTGTCAGTAAAAAGTGCTTGTACGACTGTAGTTTAAGATTCATTAAGTTGATCATTGTAGTATTGTACATTTGTTGTTGTTGCTTTGTTTGCCACTCATTTGGTAGACAATTAGTTTGGTGCACAACTGACTTGTAGGAATACATGCCGGAATGAGGATGTTGCTGTCCTTTGTGTTTGTGTTGTTGGTGGTGTCAGCTCCTGGCCCGTGTGTGGATTCCGAGGTTGAATTTCCAGGTGTCCAATCAAAAGCAGTTAATTGTGTGAGTGATTTAGGGAGTGTGATTAGAAAATTTGTGTATAACATTTCATGTTATTTCTATTATAGAGAAAGGATTCGACTTAAGAAATGTTAAGTTTCTGCGGTTGATTCACCCCTGTTGGATATGGACTTGACTTTGACTTGTGTCTATGTTTCATGTTCTGGAGCTCTCTTTCTAACAGAATGTTTGCATTTCAATTGTTTTTCATTGGCTATATTCCGTTTTCATGCGTATGTGTGGTGCATGTTTTATGTTTTGTGTTGATAACTTGTGTTTAAAGGAGGAAGCACTCACCAAAAATGGTAAGGTGAGACGCACCTGATCGGTGGTCTCTAAGATGCCTGTGCCCTGCCTTTGGACTGAAGCAAGTTTGATTGCTAAAATTTAAAAGTAGAAGTAAGGTAGTAATTAGGTACTTCAGTAATGTTATTCCGCCGCCTCTCTAATAGAGGAAGACATGCCATAGAGTATTGTCATAAAGGGTTTGGCGCATTCAGTAAGTGTGACCTATGATTTTAAAGTAGGATGGCTGACATAAATTTACTAAGACTAGAGAGTTTTGGCGTAGTCAGTTTATCAATAAAATGTATGTGTGTGACGTGAAATGTATTTATTTGTTTTTAATTGTTTGATCGGTGTGATTGTGGATGCGCCAATGAATTCATGCGAATTGTAATTATGATGCTAGGGAAAGCGTTTCGGAGCAGTGAGTCGAGGCACAATTTTATTTGTTTATTTTTGTCAGTTTGAGTGAGAATTAGGGAATAGTAACGTAATTGTAGTTTAGTGGGATAATGTATGTTGTAATAGTAGTTTGGGGTTATTGAATATAGACCTAGGTAAATAGTTAAAGCTAAGGATGATCAAGTACATGATATCCTTGAGCCAGACATGTTAAAGTGCTATAATTTTTGTAGGTAGGTAGGTATACATGTACATGTATGTGGTTGATATTTGTTGATAATGTTTAGTAGTAATTATGAGAAGAGAAATGAAGATGTTTCTTTTCTTAATAAGTTTTAGTTGTGATTGAGTTGGAAGTTGTGATCATGGTGTGGAAACCAGAATCCAAGAAAGATTCTAGGTGCCCGCTACCTTTGTTTTGGTGAGGATGTTGTAATGTAGTGTTGATTGTTTGTAGATTATTGAGATAATTATGTGGGAGAATAATTGAGCATGAAAAGATGTTCCTATATGTTTCCCTGCATTTGTTTGTTTAGTGTGTCATACCTGGCGGTGACTGCTCGTTATTTTATTTTCATTTGCATATGTTTCTATGCAGATCAGTTGTGCAAACTTGATAGGTTGCAAATTTAGTTAAGTTGTAGTAGTTGTATTGTTTGTTTGATAGAAATGGATAAGTTTGGAAAATGCCCACATATTGAACAGAATATGGTGGTGACATTTAATTAATTAGAGAATGCGATTTTGATTTAGTTATTATTGTTGATATAAGTGATACTTACTTATTGATAGCTCGCGGCTTCAGTGTTTAATTACTTATTGATGTTAGAGTGGATGAATAATCCACCCTCAGTTGTTTGATATGGTTTGTGGATTACTTAGTCCCATACATGCATTTATTGCGCCCATATTCATTTATTGTTATAATGTGCTCATTTTAAGTGACGCACGTTTCTACTTTGATTTCTTTGTAAAGAGAACATACATTATAATTGTTTTTGTTTTGATTTAGATTATTGAGAATGGTATAGCTTTTTTGAGATAGCAGTGAATTGATAACACTCACATGAGATTGTTAATTTAATTCTGTTTAGAGGATAAGATGTTTTGGTTAAGTTTGTTTTATTTTAGACATTAGGTGGATTGATAGAGAAGAAATAGGAATATTAAGTGTAGTTTTTAGTATACATTTTGTATCTTTGCATATAGATACACATATGATTGATAGTATATTGTACTTTTAGAATTTAGATACAATATCGCTTGACTTAATTTTGTCTGGGAATCTGAGGATATACCGACGTGAGATTATTTTGTGTAATTATTTGCATCCTGGACATGCATTTGATTTATTTTAAGGTCTAGCTTATTTTGAATGATGTTTAACGAGGTTGGTTAGTTGTTGAATATACATAAGGATAATCTTGAATTTGGCTTGATTGTTTTCCTTAGGTTTATACAATGAGTAAATAGAGGTAGTTCAATGTTGTTACTTGTTTATTGTTTTGGACAGATGATTGATTGGTCAGCCTATCATTCATATTTGAATATTTCTATTTAGGAATACATTTCATATTGAATGTTGTACAGTGTATCTATTGTGAGTATACACGAGTTGTTGTCGTAATGATTAAGTTAGTTTTAGAATGTCGTTGTTGTAGGTAGATTTGACTTGTGTATAGAATACTTTGGTGTTTTGTGTCATGCTATTGCCTTCATATTTGTATATGAGCGCGGTATGCATCATATAAGTTAGTTGTTTTATTTGTTTGGTATTTAAGATGTCATTTGGCAAGACTTCTTAGGAATAAATGTTTTAATTAGTTGTGTAATATATTTCATATATTCCATATTGGGGAATGGCGAGGTCACCATTCAAGTGGCCGAGGGGAAGATGTAGCGAGATAGAATTAAGGCCCTTTTGGTATAATATGATAGTGGAGTTAGGACCAGGACAAATATGGAAGTATCCTGACTTTATCTTTCCAGCTTTTTATGAATTCTATACTTTTCATTCCCGCTCCCGCAGTTTATAGCTAAAATAAGAGAATAACAGCTACCAGTATATTTCATATGGAAGATGAGTAAATCTGCTAAAAAGAGATTTAGATATTATAAGCTGTAGTTACAGTGTACTACTGAATAGTATACTTGAGAGTAGTGGAACATCAAAGAGTACTAGATTTGAATAGAGATGATGGGATTAGTGCACATTAAAGGGAACTGGATTTGAATAGAGATCCTCGGATTACTCAATACAAAAGAGGTTTTGATTAAGGAATATAAAAGACATACAGCTTGAATAGAATAGGTGTGAATTAGTCGGTCTATCAATATGAACTTGGCTTTCTGGGAACAGAATTAGCTTGGGTAGTGTGATATTGGTTGGGTTAAGCTTTTGTATTAGTCAGTAGCCAATGAGAATAATTGTTTCCCCCTCTCTTTGGTATGAATATCCAATCAGACGGATGTACTATAGTTAAGTGGTTAATGTTATAGTATTAAGATATAGTCCAGATTTGTAAGTCCCGCCCCCTTACGAGATATGTTTTTAATATGTAATTAGCGTATAAAACCCTGTCCCCAAACTTAGTTGAGTTAGTCGAAAAGGAGAACAGGAGAGGAACCAGTAAGAAGTAGCAGTAAGAGCGGTTTGGCTCGTCCCCCACCCTTGGAACCCCATCACCCTCATCCTCATCAAATTAATAATTAACATCGTTTAACTAAACTTGAATTGGACATTTCGGAGAAACTGAAGCTGAATTTACAAGGAGAACTGTTTTTTTGAATATTGTTGGAGACTGAGTTTGGAGTTAAACTGAATCGAATACGCGAACTGTTTGGAAAGCAAACCATAGATGTGATCAAGCCCAACAGATCGTATGTAAGCTGTTTACCCGTGTTCACCTCTAAGGCGTTCCTCGAAGTTCCAGCTTAGTGATCCGAGATCCCTACAACTTCCAGCCCCAGCCCGTCCAAAGTTCCCGAAGCCCAGCCCGTCCCGAAGTCCAGATCCGAAGTCAGCCCCACCGAAGTCAGCCCGTCCCGAAGTCCAACCCCATCTAGAGGCACGCCCGAGTCCGAGACCGATATAACTAGTATAGCTTTCGCGTTCGTAAGTGGCCACCATTTACTAACCTCATTTCCCCTAACTTATCCCTCCCCTTCCCCTTAGATCCTTGGTAAATGTAATTAAGTAACTAATTAAGCAAGTAATAAGTTGCCCCTTATCTTTAAAGCAGACCTCGCAATTAAATTTATTGCAACTATTGTTATTTACATTTAAATAAGTTGTATCATTTTGATCATTCCGATTGGAGGAATGAGATTTGTAATTCTTCTTATTGGTTAATAAACATTGGCAAGTGACATCGTAATTTGAATCGTGTCCAAGCACTTTATTTTTGGATTTGTTTGTTTATATTTTATATTTTAATAATATAATTTTATACGTGGTCTATTTGAACTGACCCCTCCCCCGAGTGGAAGTCATTGAGCTAGCGGACCATTATAAAAACTTGATTCCATTCGGAGCCCGAATCTGCTACTTGATATAACTGATGACTATATACATACATGCTGTAATGACCTCCATGTACATATGATTCAAACTTGTTATCGACTTTGAAGGGTGGACAACATTATTTTAGGTAACCGCGTATTCATATCATACACAAGCAAAAGCACTGGTATGCAAACATTCATAAAAAATAGTCATACACAAACACCAGCTCATATATTCATACGTGCATTAATTCTATTTTGAATTCTTGATGGCACCTAATATGATTGATAATAATCTCCAAGCGGTCTACAATGGCATTATATGAGACTTTTTTATTTGCATGGTATGTGATAACATCACAATTATGCCCTGTCGCTTAGTTCACCAATGCTCCCTACTACCATTCAAGTTGAGTACAACATGGATTTGACTGATTTGGCATTCTCATACTCAACTGAGACAGAAGAAGCAGACAATGGGTTGACTTAGGGTTGGTCCTTTTGCTAACATATAATTGCATACCAGAACACTAGTGAACGTGCAAATCGAAAATTAATAATGAAAATAATGATATCCTCGATTTATATAGCGCCTATCACGATTGATAATCATGTCTAAGCGCTTTACAATTATATTATATTATTACACAGTGACAAGTCATCATCATAAACTATCATTCACCACATACGACTTTTTGGCAAACCAATTAAAATGATGTATCATATACATGTATACTGTAATAAACAAAATATGCCTCTTTTTTTAACCTTGATCTGTTTGAGTGTCTGGGGCAATTAAACCAATTAAAATGTGTGTATCATATCATGTATACTGTAATAATCAAAATATGGCCCTTTTTTTAACCTTGATCTGTTCGAGTGTCTGGGGGCAATTAAACCAATTCAAATGTGTTTATCATATACAGTGTATATACTGTAATAAACAAAATATGCCCTTTTTATACCTTGATCTGTTTGAGTGTCTGGGGGCAATTAAACCCAATTCAAATGTGTGTATCATATATATACTGTAATAATCAAAATATGCCCTTTTTTTACCTTGATCTGTTTGAGTGTCTGGGGGCCTGGTGCAGGCACAACAAACTCCTTGGGGAACAGCCCTGATCGCCCCTCCAGCATGCCAAACAGCCATCCTGTATGCAGGCAAAAACCACAATTCATTACTTACATATAGAATAACAGCCACTCATTACTACTACCCAATCCCAGCCAAGGTCATAATAATAATGATAATAATAATTAATATTTATATAGCGCATATCCAGTTTAAAAACTGTTCAATGCGCTGAACAACCTCTCCAATCTACAACAAAAATAAATACGTTTTTAAATGCTATTAAATATATCTACTGTGGGGGACAACCTTAATTCTAATGGCAGTCCACACCCGTAGGGCCAGCAAAATGAAAACTACGTTCCCCACCCTTTAAATTTGTTCTTGGAACCATTAACATTGATGTGTCTACTCTTGAACGAAGATTATATTTGGCTTGTGTAGGAACACTTAATAATGTATGTAAATAACCTGGGGCAAATTGTGAGTACATTTATAAACAAACAGTGCTATTTCATGCACTACTCACTCTCACTCTCTGAACTGGACCCATGTAACCTATGTAATAATGGAGTTTCACTGTCATGTCTCAGGGCTCTCAAAACAATGCGCGCAGCACTTTGACAAGTACCTACTGCTCTTTCCGGGAGTTAAACCCCAAGTTAACTGGCATTGTTATAATGGAGAAGAAGTCACAACCGCACAGATCTACTAGGAGTATCCTCCCTCTGTAGTTTATCACTACACATGAGTTTTTTGGCCTAGGTATTGAATACAGACAGAGAAGAGTGCTAATAAGTACTTCGGATATAGCCATGTTTAAAGCTTGAAAGCTCTGTAAAATCATAATTAAATCCTTTTTTAAAAATAAATATTCCCCAAATTAGAAATAAACTGTTAACTGAAAATTTGGCATGTGCTGAGAGGTACATGTAGGCTCCGACCCTCACATATTGTGATGCAGAGCTCAATTTGGCCAAAATGGGATTTAACACCCTTCTCACTCTTAACAACAATAGGAAGCAATTTCTGAGATGGCAAAACTTTAACATCTACCAAGATCAGAATTTGCAGATGTAGGATTTGCTCACATGAGGAGGTGACAGGGTCATCGTCATAATAACCAGCTAATGGTGAGTCCCTACATCATGTGAGCTTCAACCAGTCACGGCCTGGGCAAGGAAGCCAACATTTTCCTATTGCATACTTCAAGTCAGTACTGTAAGAAGTCAAGTTGGCTTCTCAAATTGACAATTTCATTATTAGTACATGTATAATCACAAATCACAATAAACAAATAGAAAACTATAACTGCAGGAATATTTCATTTTTGAGCCATCAGTGGGCCCCACCAGAATTCCACCTCCCTGTCTCAAACACATAATTGATCATGCAAAAAAGGCCAGTAGTAGCAGGCAAGTTAGATGGACACTTTACTTCTGTGCTATGTTACATTGTAAATGCTATTAAACCTTGGCAAGAGGAGGGAACATGACAGAAGTATCCTACTAAGGTAAGATAATAAGTCCCACAAGACTATTCCCTAAGTGGCTCCTCAACCTACTGATTGATTTAGTTCCTAGTCACAGTGCGTAGCTACAGGGAAAGAGCTAGACAGGCCCCCCCCCCCCCCCACCCCCACCTTCATTAAAAAAAACGACTGAACAAGAATGATGTAAAAAAAAATATATACATTGTGCCCCCCAAAAGTTCCCATACCCCCCCCCCCCCCCCCCAATCAGTCATACCATGCTACGCCACTGCTAAGTCATGTATTTAAATGTGCTGTAACAGGTTTTCATATAGAGTGCTCAAAAACTAATGATAACAAAAAAAATAGCGACTTGAACCCTTGCCAAAAAAGACAACCTAAAATAGCATCCATCATGCGCATGGCTAAATATCAGTGAAAAAAAATCACTTATATAACAGCACGACAGACACCCACTACCCTTGAACAAACATTTCCACTGTATACATAAAAATACCCCTGACTGGTCTTCTAACATTTGTACATGTACCATGGGAAATGTTTCTCATCTATATACGACACCAACGCACTCCGAGACTAGGAATTTGTCACACCCCTACACTAACTTGTTAGGCCTGACTGTTTTAACCCTAACTCTAGGAGTGAACGCTTTAATGTACGTGTTTGCGCAAAAAGTGCCATTCATGCTGCAAATAATATGCAATGCAAAGCAGGCTAGTACACAAAGCGGGATAATATGGAAAATGAACACAACACAAAAAGGATTAGTTGGAATGAGGGGTGAAAGGTATTGGAATTATTACAAGATTACACATAGCTAGGAATGGTTAGAAAAATATTCAGTCTTTCATCATTTTCATTCCACATGATATAACAGTACACAGTGCAGTAGCACCATTGTTATTAAATTGCAGTATGAGGGCTATATTTTTATTCTGAATCTCATTTTGGTACAAAACACCCAGAAAACACTCTGATTTATCATGAAATATGTAAATCTACACCTCACTCCGAGGATGGAAAGTCAAACTACTCCGTACATAAAGTACTTCCACAAATGATAGAACAAATAACATACCCACTTCTGTCTTCATGCTGCACTATGGAGCATTTTCAAAACATTATGATCATCATTTAACATGATGCAGCATAATGTGTAATCTCCATAGACCCATTACTATATGCTGCAGCTAGCCAGAGGCATTTTCGGGATCAATCCTGTATTGAGTCCTAACAACTATTAGTTACACACACAGCTATTATACTCAATACAGGTACCCTACGGACCCTGAGACATGGACAACAGACCCCAACTTGTAACTAGACGTCCAGCCGTCTTTTATGGGTAGGCGATAGTTCAGGTCTAATATTCTTATGTAGTTAGCCATTAGCAAGTATCGCCAAAGTATCTTTGGCTAGGTGCATATGGGAAAAGGGGTTTATGCTGTGGATCAAGATTGGGATTCAGGTAACCTGTCAGCAGCCCCACCCCTCTCTGAATCTAAACATATCTTATCATACATTTATTCTTTTGACACATTATGCTCAATAGCAAGTTCAGAGTAAAATTAGATTTTCATAAAACTCACTGACATAGTACTAACCTTGCTTTGTATTTCATGCTTGATTCCTTTTGGTCTCCTCCCAAGAAATACTATAAAACAGATGAATTTCCTACTCTCCTCTAAAAGGACACCAATTGTGAGATTGTGCAATTGCAAAATGTCCACAACTGCAAAACATGTTCACCACTGGAGAAATCGCACAAATATGGCCAACTTAACCAGCTGTCTGATGTTGCCGCCAAAATGTGTTAATTTTGGGGGGGAAATGGTATCCCTGGGAATATGTGTAGGCTGGAACCAACCAATAAGATTGATCATGCTATATATAGATCGCGAACCAGCAAGTAGAAATGCGCCATGTCACAATAGGCAGCCCCCGGGAGATGATATTTGTGCACATACATCTATTTCACCCCTCATAATCATCACTCACATAAATAATAGATTTTTTATTGAAGGCATTGTCATTAAACTACCAGGGTAGTGCATTTGGGAAAACCCAGCATAAAGAACAACATTGATGATTCTATTTTCAACGCAGGAATAATGGCAAAGTAAATACTACACGTGACCATGCAAGCATAGCAAGTCACTGAATGCGCAATGCAAACTTTGGACTTTGAACTTGATAAATTTTAATTTATATGTACCTAGTTTATAGCATACACCAATTGCATGCGTTGTAATATCATGTCAAATCCTCTAAAATTAAATAACATTAGTTAATTCATTCACATAACTCAGTGGCATAGCAAGACTGGACTGATTTGATGGTACCTAAAATATTGGTGGCACATGTATATTTGCTGTATTTTTCAGAGTATTTTTCCTTTATTTATTATTTTTTTGTATTGGAGGGTATAGTCCCAACCACCCTGCCCCACACCACACCCCCCCCCCCCTCCCCCTGTGCCTCTAAGCAGCTACGCCACTTATATGTTATATTGTCTCTAAAGGTGATTGCACCTGACCTGGATCAAGCTACTGCCAGCTTGATGGTAACCCTTGATGATATCTCCTTGTGGAAGCTGAGCAGGGTTGTATCTCGTGTCACATAGTCCTGGATGGCCCTCATGTGCAGAGAATCCTTCTCCAGATCCACCACGTATGCATCAACCATACTCTTGATCTGGGCCACCCTACACAGTGAAAACAATATACTTGGTTAGCTGATTGATTGATTGATTGATTGATTGATTGATTGATTGATTGGATGATTGAGTGATTGATTGATTGATTGATTGATTGATTGATCGATCGATTGATTGATTGATGATTGATTGATTGATGATTGACTGACTGATTGATTATCAATTGTGATTGATCAGAACCTCAGGTTATTTTCAATTAAAATGGGGAAAATATATATTTAATCATTTAAGTTACAGCCAAAGAGAAACTTGTTTTCTGTTACTCTTTGTAACCTGTTGTTTAAAGAGAGGTGGGCTGTTTCCAGCAAGGAGCAACATTTTGAGCAAACCTGTTTTTATTCAGACAAATGATGTTTACTATGTTCAAACAACAGAAAACAGAGCAGTTAATTTTAAGTCAAAACATTGTTTTCAGGTGCAAGATTACCCAGCATTTTCTGTTTTGACACTCAAATGTGATACTGTAAACATTGTTAATTTTCGCGCGTTTAATGATTTCGCGCTGAGCAACACAAAAAAAAACAATTGCGGGTTTTTAATTTCG
The DNA here is from genome assembly GCA_037951105.1 of Echinarachnius parma. Classification (NCBI taxonomy): domain Eukaryota; kingdom Metazoa; phylum Echinodermata; class Echinoidea; order Clypeasteroida; family Echinarachniidae; genus Echinarachnius; species Echinarachnius parma. Next base: position 50,352 of record JBAMJV010011600.1, read on the forward strand.
CTGCCGAGCAAGTGAACTAACACGCATGCAAATCACGCCTTTATGTTCGCGGGTTTTAATATTCGTGGGCGCCAAATTCAGCGCGAAAAACTAATGCCCAAGTACATAGACATGTACCACACGTTTACAGGTATAAAAATAGGAGGCCAGATAGACGATAACCGGTAGGAGTTTGCTCATGACACCGGTCCCTGCCCGGTCCCCCCTGGCCTCCCCAGGCGTCCATCCGCCGCTCCTGCCGGGGGGTCAATGCACATGGACCACTCACGTCACACAGCCACTTCAAGCCTGGTTGTTTCCTTCCTCCCTGAATGCAAGGATTGGTTGAATTAGGATTACCATGACATTAGAGTAAGATCATCATTATCATGATTCATTGTCAACAACAACATCATCATCATCATCTCCATCGGCATCATCATCAGCGAACACCTCCAGGTCATCATGTTGTCACACTAGGAGGAGGCACCAGCCACTTCAAGCTGATGCTTTCTTCCTCCCTGAGATATATACAAGGATGGTTGACTTGGGTGAGTTACTCACTATATTTTAGTAGCAAAGTATTATCATCATCGTCGAACCTGTTTATATTCATAGTAGTCATCATCATCATCATCATTATCACATAATCATCATCATCAGCATCATCACTTCTCACCATATCATCATCATCTCTCATTCAACCATCATTATCATCATTTGAATATTGCCTGACAGCTTAAGGCAACCCTACTAAAACAAATCGAGTCAATAAAACATCTTCATCATCATTATAGCCCCATTATAGTTTGTCATTATCCATCATCTCCATTATCATCTCTTCATAAGTCGTCACTTCATCACCATCATCATCCTCATCATAATCGTCATCATCCTCATCACCATCATCATCATCATCATCACCTCCATTATAATCTAACCACATGGCTATGGATAAAGCATAGGGAGGGAGGCTTCCGGACTCGAGCCCACACCCCCCCCACCCCCCCCCCCTTTTTCAGGTTTTGGTTTTATTTGTATATTTTGTTTAATGTAATTAGCCGGTATTTGTTATTTTAGTCGAGACCTGTGGATGGTTGGCTCCATACCATCAGGTCTATAATCAAGCCATCGATGTATTCTTGGACACACGCCAATATTACAGTCATGATGTTATGAATGGGTTGAGGTTGCATTCTTGAACCCGCACGTATAATGGGGGTCTAGACGCCCACAGCATAAATGGGTTAAACCAGCATATAAAGGGAAAACTCGTTATTAAAAACCCGAACGCCGCAGTGATCCAGCAGACACCGGCCGTATTCCTGCGAAAATGCCCGTATTCCTGCAAAAAAGCTTAACATCCGTACGGGATGCGATCAGGGTGGTTTTGGCAAAATCGCTCGTCTAAGCTTCCTGGCGGGTTTGAAATTGGCCACTTGTTACATCGGGACCAGCTAGCTGTACTTTATAATAACTACGTCTTCCTTAATTATCATTTCTCGTCTTCGTCTGTTTGTGTAGAGTCACAGTCATTTCGGAAACAAAGAGAGGCAACCAGATTATAACCTGTGTCCGCATTTATATCAGTTGTAAGTTATACCTGCACGTTTTAAACAAATATTGTGAACGATAGCCAACCTCCTGTCATGCTTTAGTTTATGGGGTTTCTTATGTAGGTCAAAGGGATAGTACAGTTCTGGTCAAACTTGATTTTCGTAACTAAACTTGCACCATATCATTACAATCTCAACACTCACCAAGCCCGAAAGGTAGAAGCTTTAATAAAAGGCTAAGTAAGAAGCCTGTTGTCCTCTTCTGTTACATTACAAAAATCAGTCGTTAAAATGCGAAAGGCCGCTCTCTAAAAACAATTAGGTTTCACCTATTTTTTAATTAAAACAATTAAGAATGTGATGCTTTGTTAAAATACCGATTTAATGGAAAGAGTGTGGCCCCAACGGACTCTGTTCCGGGTCAATTTGGACCCGGGTGTTTTTAGAGTGAATTAGACGTATAGTTAAAATGCAATGGTCATGACGTTAGCGTGTGGTGCATGTACCTCTGGTGTGTGCCTAATAACAATATTTAGATTGAGGGGGTCAATCGTTTTGGAATAGAATAGTTTACGCCAAATAAAGGCCGCTGTATAACATTGATTCTCGAAGATCATCTTGTTGCGATCCGTAGGAATATAGCGTAAAACCGTAACAATGTTA
>JBAMJV010011601.1:0-33810 GCA_037951105.1 Echinarachnius parma
ACTTTTTGCCTTTATTTCTTTGCAAATCATTGAAGATGCTCTTAACCCTAACCAGGCCGGGGGGGGGGGGGGGGGGGGGGTGGATTCCACCCCCCCCTCGACTTTTCGCGCGATAATTCCGCAACGCGTGCAGGTATTGCCGCGCGACTTCATGAGTTTTTTCATTGAAGTCTTGCGCAACTTTTGAGACCAAATTTGCGACGACCGGGTATACGGTTCTAAAGTAACGTGACCTTTTGTAAGTGAGCGTCGGCCCGAAAATCGCCAAATTTTGTGATTTGTGTACAAATCCTATGGAAATTGATTTTTTCCTATAATAGACAAAACCTTCATTATTTTTCATTCTAATCACTGCAGTCATTAAATTTTGGGCTAAAAGTTGTTGAATAATGGAATAATAAAAGAAACAAAGAAATACATAAGAAATTCAAAAAACAAAGAAATACATAAGGAATTTTTTGGCTGTCGCAATTTTTAACAGTTGAAAACCTGATAATTAGGTCATAAAGAATATTCATGCACAAAATTAGCATATTCTGAGCCATATTTAGTGATTTATTGACAAAAAGGGGATTTTTGCATAAATTTGCATAATTAATTCGAAATTTTTAATTTTTTTAAAAACTAACAATGCAATCTTGTAGATTATGTCGCAATCTATCTTTGTGCCAAATTTTGTGGCGGCCGCGCGTTCGGCGACCGAGATCTCAGGAGGGGGGGTGGAATCCACCCCCCCCCCCCCCCCCCCCCCCCGGCTATAGCATAGCCAAAATAACCCGGCCTGGTTAGGGTTAAATCTACAGTTTTTAAATCTTAAATGATCATTCAGTCAAAAGCTACATGTATATCTATGAACATTACCTTGAGTCTGACAAAGAGCATGGCCTGGCCGACGACCAAAAACGGCTCGGCAACCAGCTCGATGACCGCCGAGAAGGCAAACACAAGGACGGAACTCTTGTAATGTGGAACAAGTTCGGGGTCTGGATGCGTCAGGAGCACAATCCAGACATAGCTCAAGATGGCAGCAACCAACACACCTAGCGGCAACCTGTAGCATAAACAAAAACAGTGACAATGGTATCAAAGACTGTTGTCACATGGATGTGAAAATAATTGGTTGAGAAGGCAAAGATGAGGACAGAGCTGTTGTAATGAGGAACAAATTCAGGGTCTGGATGCATCAGGAGCACGATCCAGACATAGCTCAAGATGGCAGCAACCAACACACCTAGAGGTAACCTGTAGCATAAACAAAAGAAGTGACAATGGTATAACAACTGTGGTAAGGAGGATTTGAAAATGATTGATGGGAAGGCATGGCAAGGACTGAGCTCTATAATATCAAGGAATCATTTCTCGGTCAGGATACAATAGGAGCACAATCCAGACAAAGCTCAAGAAGGCAGCACACATCACACCTAGAGGTAACCTGTAGCATAAATAAAAACAGTGACGATGGTATAAAAAGACTGGTAAAGGAGGATTTGAAAATCATTGATGGGAAGGCATGGCAAGGACTGAGCTTTATAATATCAAGGAATCAGTTCAGGGTCAGGATACAATGGAGCACAATCCAGACATAGCTCAAGATGGCAGCAACCAACACACCTAGTGGCAACCTGTAGCATAAACAAAAAGAATGACAATGGTATTAGGCTGTTCTAACTGAGGACGTGAAAATCCTAAGTGGGAAGGCGTAGCATTGATGAAGCCACGAAGTAACTCACTAATTATGTGTCAAAATAAAAGCATTAATTATATTAGTTGCTGTAGCCATTATCAAGTCTGCTGCTATGTCAGTGGTTACGTAACCCATTTTTTGTAAATGCACGCTCAGATGACGTTTGTATTAATCATTGGAAAACATCGCAGCCCCCAGTGGACATACAAAACATATGACAGTGTTCTACAATAACACTGATTATTTCCATCATTAGGGATACCCAAGAGGAATTATACAAATAGAAGTTACAAGAATTATGAACTTATCAGCAACGGACCAAGGGGTCAACATAGTATTACTTACGAGCACCATAGAAGGTTGATGACCTGAGGCCAGTAGTGCCTGCTGGTCTGGCTGAGGCACGCACGGCGAAACGCCTCTCTCGCTATGAATAGGATGGTGGAGTACAGTAACGTCAATCTGGAGAAAGTAACAATAAAAATCACCTTTTAAAAATTAATGTTCTTGTTTAATACAGTACAGAGTAAGATTCTTGAGAATGATATGTGAGGATTTCAAAAATATAAAAAGTTTACCTAGTAAAAATAGAGAAAATCTGGATTTAAATACTATGGATGATCGAGTATCAGATAAGGATACCCTTGACCTTGGTCGGAAACTGTCTATAGACGCTTTCAAATTCAATCTTAAATATATCCATGATTATGGAGACATTTGAAAAATAAAATTATCAAAACCCATTTCATTCTTCTGTTACCATACACCAACTACAAGGTACAAGAGAAGTGTGAAAACTCCAAGTGATTTTGGTTGCAAGTCTACAAAGTTAATGGATCACTTTAAATTTAAACATGTCTTTTCTCTAACTAAAATTATGACCTCACAGCAAAGTTAGAGACTTAACAAAGGCAGTCTACCATGATGAGACTGAAAGCTTGCAACAAAGTGCCACTATTAAAGATTGCATGAGACTGGCTGCAACTAGAATTGCGCGTTCAAAACTGTGAAACTGCAGTCTTGGGCCCTTGAAACAGTTATACTGTTTGGGACAGAGACCTCGCACACGCTGCAACTGTTTTGTTGCAACGTTACAGATCGGATGTTGCATCATGTTTCATGCCTCTTCAGGGGAGACAGGCATGTCAACAAATGACATCCACATGAGTTTTGTCTCTTGAGCCCAACGCACACAGAGCCGACTAGATGTGATCCGACTCATTCTGACTGGTTCTTTAATAGTCAGGCTACAGTTGGGCTCGACTAGCTTCCAACCAGGGAAAAAAATTAATATTTTTATTTCGGGGGCTCCCTATCTCATTTTATGGAAGTTTTCGGGGGCTACTTTTCCAACTTTCGGGGGCTACAAATTTCCGGGGCTCTTTTTTTTCAAATTTCAGGGGCTACTATTTCGTTTCTTTTTTTTTGGGGGGGGGGGGGGCTCTTTTTTGGGTTCATTTCCGGGGCAAATTCGCCCGCCGCCCCCCTGTATTTTTTCCCTGCTTCCAACTACATGTAGCTCCCACCTTGCACACAGTCGCAAGGCAACACACACAGAGCCGATCCGACTGAAATCCAGTCACATTGGGTCTAATCGGCTGTGTGTGTGTGTTTGGGTTTAGGTGCTCAGCTTACCTGACATTTACCACTCCCAACATGTCTTCATGTACGTAGCCAAGTTTCAAGATGAAGGCGTTCAGGAGAAATGTCATCACTCGAAATGCAACCTGCAAGGAGACCATTGATCAGATATTGTAAACTTTCTTTCAAAAAATTTCTTTTATCGAGAAAAAAGACAAGAATGGTAATTGGTACAATTAAATGTAAATGCAACTCTGTTTAAACTGTAGCATTTTCAAACAGGACAAGCTAGAATTTAGTGGACCAAAACATAGAAAAACATAACAAATGTTACAGTCAGTATTAAATTAGGTTTGCCTAATCAGGCAAGTGAAATTAAACATTAATGACATATTGGTGGATGACCTGAAGCTATTTTGAGGGTGCTCTAAAACACAGAAAAACATAATTGTTTTTGTTATATTTGATTGCCCGATCAGCAAAGTAAAATCAAACATTCATGAAATGTTGGTGGGTAGCCCAGAGCTATTTTACATAGCCGTAGGGGGTGTTTCACAAAGATCCTCAGTCGAAATTAACTCTAAGTTGGACTTAAACATTATGGAGAGCTGTTAGTTACCTTGAAAAATGGTTGAAAGGGCTCTTTTAAAATGCATATAAAATGTTGATTAAAATCATAATAATAAATCATATTATTATTAAAGGAGATTCCATGTTTTTTAAGTAAATTTATGACAGTCTAAAATACTTGCATTCTTGCTTTTCAATATGTTTTATTTTCAGGCTACAAAAGGCTTTCCATGATAGTTAAGTCCAACTTAAGTTCAACTTAGGATCTTTGTGAAACACCCCCCCCCCCCCCCCCCCCCCCCCGGACTAGCAGACCAGAGCAAATTTCAAGTCCTGCACTGCAGTAAATTAATTATCATATTTACCTGCAGCATAATGTTGTAGGATGCAGACTTGGCACTGCTGGCAAGGACCGACTGGTCTCTCTCCGATCCCATCTTGCCTGAGCTCTCCTCTGGCCCTGGCTCTGAAATCTTCAAATCTAAATCAAACAAATTATGAAATGAAACAGATTAGTGTGGGTAAACTACACCATTAATAACTTAGGCAATCTCTGCATGGCCTAGTGCTTTGAAAAGGAAAGAAGCCTACACTACAGCTAGGTGGGAATCACCATTTAAAAAGTGTGTAATGTGAGCATTGTTGAATGCTCATTAAGGCTGTTGACGAGTCACGGGTACCCGGGTCCCGCCGAAAAATGTCGAGTCCCGGGCGCAAAAGTCGATACTCGATATCCCGAAAAAAGGGGAAGTCCCCTCATTGAACGCAAGAGTTATCATGTTCATTCAAATTACAAAAATTGAGCGCATTTACATGTATGACAATAAATCATCTTCTAAAATACAGCAAATTCGTAAATAAATTATAGTTTTAGCATTTCTGACATGATTTTAACGGAATTATGACAACATACTTGCACTTGCACACACACGCACCACTCGCACCCTTGTTTTTGTTTAGTTTCTCTCTTATCTTTGTCATTAACGTATAATTAGTAGCCTTATAAAGATGAGATTCATATTATGCTAATTTCTATAATTATTTATATTGAATCCAACTGTTTATATTCACATTTAATTGTAATATATATCATTTGAGTATCATGGCCCCCTCTTCTTGTTACTTAGCCAATATTTCACAACTCATTTTTATCTTAGCTCGGTTGACCGTCTGCTCAAGCTTTTGCTTATAACGGCGACCTTCTGCTTTCTTTCTTTATACACGCAATGGCCCAACGTATAAATTTACTCTTACTCATGTATTATACATTTGTTTCTATATTTTGTATATTGTTTGCATACCTTATGTTTTATATAATTATCCATATTTGTTGTATAACTGATTTGTTTGATTGCAGAAAATAAAGTCTTTGAAATGAAAAAAAAAAAAAAAAATACTGTTCAAATTTACCTTGATTACGACATTTCTGATGGGAATAGGACATAAATGATCTTGGTGATCGCTTGTTGGTAGAAAATAGCCCAAAATAGTGGCGCGATGACAATCATATTCAGTGAAGTGTGTTGAAGATACGATCGGTCACCGAGATCATTAATGTCCTATTCTCGTCAGAAATGTCGTAATCAAGGTAAATTTGAACATCATGTTAACATAATTCCGTTAAAATCATGTCAGAAATGCTAAAAATATAATTAATTTACAATTTTGCTGTATTTTAGAAGATGATTTATTGTCATAAATGCGCTCAATTTTTGTCACTTGAATGAACATGTTTTCCCAGAGGCGTGACATGCCGATAGCGAAATCAACAAATGGGTAAATTTCGGGTACCCATGACTCGCCCGAAAAATTATCGCGAGTCCCGGGAGGGAAATACACCCGAAATCGACAGCACTAATGCTCACATTAAAACATTGATGAAAACACATTTTAAATGGCAATTCCAGCTTAGGGTTAAGCAGACGGTGAAGAAAATATCTCTGTTCTTGCTCAGAATAATCAACACAGACAGCAGAAAATCCAGAAATGATGGGAAAGACATTAATGAACATGTTGAGTTTGGGGGCTGATAAGGAAAAAAAGGTGTTTTTCCTCCATTTTTAATCTGGTTTGTGAGAGAATTCCTCAGATGTCCCTAGTTTGCACCAGGTATTGTACTGAATATTGGTGACATCTGACAATCGAAGGGGCTGATAGTGAATTAAATTAAAGCCTGTGTAACACATTTCTGATTTGCAAACATCGCATTTGCAAACGCAAACACCCCTTTCTCAAAATGTGCATGTAGCTAGGGAATGATGTTAATAATGTGTGAGAAATATCAAATTAATTGAACCCTTACTTCTTCAATAAATTTATTTTTTATTTTTCTGTTTTACTTCGAAAAAAATATGGCTTGAGGTAACTCAGCCTCTGGATAATTTGGCACTTGATTAGTCAATACTATATTCAGAAGGGACTTGGACATTCAACGTACATAACTTGACATTGATGTACGGAACACAAAATATTATTAAAGTTAATAATAAGACTATCATTGAGCGCACTCGTCATGTGATCTCAAGTTCATTGATAATTCATAACCGAATTACGGCGAGTCATTTAGTGTGTAGCGCGCGCAATTTGAAATGAGGAAAAATTGGTCGTTTTGGACTCAACTTTACAACTTAATTACTCAGCAATTAAAAGCCAAAATGACTTCAAACTTGTTGAGTGGGCATTTTGATGTTTTGTGATCACACTCTGGTAAGTATGGTATCGAGTCCTATTACCGGATACCAATAGTTTGACGGCACAAAACAAACAATTGATGCTTAAAATCAAAGTGGAAATTATACGAGCAGCTGCTTAAAATCATAAAGAACACATTCGATGTAAAATATCTTCAAGAATTTACCAGTTTTTCTCCAAATCAACTTTCTTGTAAACCCTTCCAAAAAAAAAGCCTCTTCCTGACGCAAAATTGTGTGTTGTATTAACCGAACGCACCGAACGTGAATGTTTTGCAGGGGAATGTCATTGACATGCGCGCTGCCACTGGTTCGCGGCAAAACGCGCGTATAACGCCTCAGAACTAAGCCTGAGTCATGTCGGAATTTTTTTGTTCCGGAATCCGCCGGTGTTGTGCCGGTCGGAATCCGGTATTCCCATAAAAAAAAACCTGCCAATGAATGATACGGAACGAACACGCACTAGAAGGTCTGCCATAGCTTCGGCAGCGCAGGCAGGCCCCGCACTGCGAGACAGGCCAACTCAACTGCCTTGTCCTAGCATTTTTCAAGTTGCACTCTTAAAAAGTGCCGAAAAGGAACGAAAATGTAAGATTATTACGATTAAGATCGCACCTATTCTAGACTCTTATTTTACTTATACGAGAACAATTACCTGCAAAAACAGCAACAACAAAAAATGCGCTGATTATATCTCGAACATTTTCTAACTCGCTCGGACCTGCATGAACTGAAGCTTGTACAACAACACGAATAAGTCAACACTAACACTTCACTTGTATACTTTGCGTGCAGCTTATCGGGTCTTTTTTCTTACGCGAGATATCCATCCGCCGGGAATTGGGGAATTCCCCAATTCCCGGCGGATGGATATCTCGCGTAAGAAATGAGACCCATAACCTGCACGCAAAGTATACGAGTGATATGGCGGGCTGTATCGGAGCATTAGTTTAGTACCGATATCGATAGAGGGCGGACTGGATGTCAACGTTTGAGAATCGTTTGATATCCATGTGCAGTATTACGTACATGTGTAGTAAGGCTGTTGACGAGTCCCGGGTACCCGGGTCCCGCTGAAAAATGTCGAGTCCCGGGCGCAAAAATCGATACTCGATATCCCGAAAAAAAAGCAAAAAAAAAAAAAAATACTGTTCAAATTTACCTTGATTACGACATTTCTGATGGGAATAGGACATAAATGATCTTGGTGATCGCTTGTTAGTAGAAAATAGCCCAAAATAGTGGCGCGATGACAATCATATTCAGTGAAGTGTGTTGAAGATACGATCGGTCACCGAGATCATTAATGTCCTATTCTCGTCAGAAATGTCGTAATCAAGGTAAATTTGAACATCATGTTAACATAATTCCGTTAAAATCATGTCAGAAATGCTAAAAATATAATTAATTTACAATTTTGCTGTATTTTAGAAGATGATTTATTGTCATAAATGCGCTCAATTTTTGTCACTTGAATGAACATGTTTTCCCAGAGGCGTGACATGCCGATAGCGAAATCAACAAATGGGTAAATTTCGGGTACCCATGACTCGCCCGAAAAATTATCGCGAGTCCCGGGAGGGAAATACACCCGAAATCGACAGCACTAATGCTCACATTAAAACATTGATGAAAACACATTTTAAATGGCAATTCCAGCTTAGGGTTAAGCAGACGGTGAAGAAAATATCTCTGTTCTTGCTCAGAATAATCAACACAGACAGCAGAAAATCCAGAAATGATGGGAAAGACATTAATGAACATGTTGAGTTTGGGGGCTGATAAGGAAAAAAAGGTGTTTTTCCTCCATTTTTAATCTGGTTTGTGAGAGAATTCCTCAGATGTCCCTAGTTTGCACCAGGTATTGTACTGAATATTGGTGACATCTGACAATCGAAGGGGCTGATAGTGAATTAAATTAAAGCCTGTGTAACACATTTCTGATTTGCAAACATCGCATTTGCAAACGCAAACACCCCTTTCTCAAAATGTGCATGTAGCTAGGGAATGATGTTAATAATGTGTGAGAAATATCAAATTAATTGAACCCTTACTTCTTCAATAAATTTATTTTTTATTTTTCTGTTTTACTTCGAAAAAAATATGGCTTGAGGTAACTCAGCCTCTGGATAATTTGGCACTTGATTAGTCAATACTATATTCAGAAGGGACTTGGACATTCAACGTACATAACTTGACATTGATGTACGGAACACAAAATATTATTAAAGTTAATAATAAGACTATCATTGAGCGCACTCGTCATGTGATCTCAAGTTCATTGATAATTCATAACCGAATTACGGCGAGTCATTTAGTGTGTAGCGCGCGCAATTTGAAATGAGGAAAAATTGGTCGTTTTGGACTCAACTTTACAACTTAATTACTCAGCAATTAAAAGCCAAAATGACTTCAAACTTGTTGAGTGGGCATTTTGATGTTTTGTGATCACACTCTGGTAAGTATGGTATCGAGTCCTATTACCGGATACCAATAGTTTGACGGCACAAAACAAACAATTGATGCTTAAAATCAAAGTGGAAATTATACGAGCAGCTGCTTAAAATCATAAAGAACACATTCGATGTAAAATATCTTCAAGAATTTACCAGTTTTTCTCCAAATCAACTTTCTTGTAAACCCTTCCAAAAAAAAAGCCTCTTCCTGACGCAAAATTGTGTGTTGTATTAACCGAACGCACCGAACGTGAATGTTTTGCAGGGGAATGTCATTGACATGCGCGCTGCCACTGGTTCGCGGCAAAACGCGCGTATAACGCCTCAGAACTAAGCCTGAGTCATGTCGGAATTTTTTTGTTCCGGAATCCGCCGGTGTTGTGCCGGTCGGAATCCGGTATTCCCATAAAAAAAAACCTGCCAATGAATGATACGGAACGAACACGCACTAGAAGGTCTGCCATAGCTTCGGCAGCGCAGGCAGGCCCCGCACTGCGAGACAGGCCAACTCAACTGCCTTGTCCTAGCATTTTTCAAGTTGCACTCTTAAAAAGTGCCGAAAAGGAACGAAAATGTAAGATTATTACGATTAAGATCGCACCTATTCTAGACTCTTATTTTACTTATACGAGAACAATTACCTGCAAAAACAGCAACAACAAAAAATGCGCTGATTATATCTCGAACATTTTCTAACTCGCTCGGACCTGCATGAACTGAAGCTTGTACAACAACACGAATAAGTCAACACTAACACTTCACTTGTATACTTTGCGTGCAGCTTATCGGGTCTTTTTTCTTACGCGAGATATCCATCCGCCGGGAATTGGGGAATTCCCCAATTCCCGGCGGATGGATATCTCGCGTAAGAAATGAGACCCATAACCTGCACGCAAAGTATACGAGTGATATGGCGGGCTGTATCGGAGCATTAGTTTAGTACCGATATCGATAGAGGGCGGACTGGATGTCAACGTTTGAGAATCGTTTGATATCCATGTGCAGTATTACGTACATGTGTAGTAAGGCTGTTGACGAGTCCCGGGTACCCGGGTCCCGCTGAAAAATGTCGAGTCCCGGGCGCAAAAATCGATACTCGATATCCCGAAAAAAAAGCAAAAAAAAAAAAAAAAAAAAAATTACGAATTTGCTGTATTTTATAAGATGATTTATTGTCATAAATGCGCTGCATTTTTGTCACTTGAATGAACATGTTTCCCAGCGGCGTGACATGCCTGTAGCGAAATCAACAAATTGATAAATTTCGGGTACCCGGGACTCGCCCGAAAAATTATCGCGAGTCCCGGGTAGTAAATATACCCGAAATCGACAGCCTTAATGTGTAGTATGATACACGTACGGGTGACATGGTACGGCGCAGCTCTGACTGATAGCAGCTAGCTGCGGGGCGCGCCGGGCCGGTAGCTAGCTGTCGACGTCGATCGTATGCCATATATACTCGCCGCACCGCGCGCTAGATCGGCTGTCAAAATAAACGCAGCGGATTTCTTGTCGTTGTAAGTTGCATTCGACATCGTCTTTCTTGTACTTTTTTGTCATTTGTTTTCTTCTGATAGTTTTCTACTACAAAATATGAATTTTGGAGGAAAAAGAGGTTTTCCGCGATTTTCCTCGGAATACCGGAATGGAGAAAACAATACCGGAACACGCACACACCGGACGGATTCCGGTATTCCGTCCGTTCCGACCCAGGCTTACTCAGGACGCTTATTTTCTTTGGGAAATGGTGGAAAATGTTTGCTAAACATCCATTTATTATCCTCCGTTTAATAATGCCGACTTTCAAATTCAACTTTCAAAATTTGAACGTTTTTCCTATGTGAATTTGCATGTCCGGCAATACAACCCGTTCAGTAATGCAACCCCCTCTGCTATACTAAGTAGTTTGTCATTGTTGGTATTTATAATTAAGAAGTTAGATTTTGCCATCGGTAACCCTAATGTTACCACATCTACAATGTATTGTAAATGGTCCTGATAGGATGAATGTAACTTAGGATTTGTTTTTCCTTGGTTCAAAATGATTGAATTATTAAAAATAATAACAAATGGTTATTCATGGATATTTCAGCTGTCTCTGAACCAATTTTGATCAAATAAAGTAATTCTGTCATTAAAAATGTTATTGTATATTATGTTCTTTCAAATTTGACACTCAGTTTTTCATTACCTCACAATTTGTTTTCTGTGCAGCGCCCTCTATTATTACCAAAACTCAACTAAATCTTTAATTATTGGAAAAATATACAAGTTAGGAAGCATGCGAGTAAATAAATACAAATGTTAGTTACCATTGTCTGACTGTACTACATCAATTCATATCATTCAATCATATTCATGGTCATCATCATGGTCCGGACATGGAAAATGTGAGAAAGTCAAGATTTTCTATAATTTCTCAAAATGGAATAGTGTGTCACTTAATCAATGTTTGATACTTCTGGTTTTGATTAATCTTAATTACATTGACTGACTGTACTGTTGTACAAGTTGGTATTAAAGTGATTCAGGTAAAGTGTCAGATATTGCACAAAATGACATTTGAGACTTCAATCCTATATCAATATCATTGTAAAATACAATTGAAAGATTTGTGGAAGTTTGAAAGAAAACGAACACTGTTAACCTAGTGAAAAAAACGAATATTGAGTTCATATTTTATCACCGAATACTGTGGATTTGTAGCAGTTATACAGGTGTAGACTCTTTCGTATGCGGCGCAATATAAATGCATACACATACCGTCACATACGATCATGCCACTTTGTATTAAAATGCTCATCAAAATAACTACACAACATCAAAGTCAAAAACTCACCTCATGAACAAAGCAAAGCGTTTCCAATCGATTTGTATATTCCCTTGTAAAAATCCTGCAGTAAAAATGTGATATTTTCCAGTCCAAAATATCACACGGCGTTTACTAGCATTGAAAAAATCACATCATCGACGGTGTATACAAATACTATAGCCAACTACCGAGATCGCTGTAGCGAACTGCTGCGTAATCCGACTAAGAGACGTCAATACAAACAACACGCGACTGCTGAACCGGATCTTGATACCGGTAGTCCGCATAACGGTACATGTAGCCTTACGATCAAGTCGCACAATATGTTTTGAATAATTTTTTGACATCGTAAATTGATTGTAAATCAATAAAATTGGAAGTAGTACACATCTAAATTAGTTTTTTTAGTTTGATAATGTTTGTAGATTATATTAAATAGCAGCTGGCAACGATTATTTTCGGACAAAACCAATTAAATTGTCAACATATTTTACTTGGTGTCTTGAATTTAGCTAACCATATACGATCTATACAAAAGTCACGGAGCCCCGTGCATTACATGATATGTGCATACTGCGACAGATGCCGAGCAGAGGTAAGCACAAAATATCAATTTTACGCTAATTTTGTGGTGCTGTATTTTGATTTCACACCATATTCCGCCGTAACAATTCACATTTGTATCACCTTGTGACAAATTTGAGCGGATTTTTTTCCAGAAAGTAAACAACTGCAAGAAACTGTTTTGTCATTCCAGTCGTATGGATTGTCATACCGTTATTTCCCACTACAGTCGCAAGGGGCTTACGCAGTAAGCCCCTTGACTTGCAGGGGTGGCAGTTATACTTGTTATCAACCATTGACCACACACACAACACTACATTGTAATGCTGCGCTATACGGGAACAATGTGGGACAGTACAAAAAAAGTTTGTCAAAATTTCACACAAAATTCTTATCTTAAATTCAACAAAATCAATCATGACTGGCCCTAAAAATGATACAAGTGTTATATGAACTTAGCAAAATGGTCCAAATTATTCTTCAAATGTCGAAAAAAATGGAAAATCTGCAGTTTTGGAAAATAAAAAGACTGAGAAAATCTCAGTCGTGATCCCTCTCGAAAGTGTTGCTGCTATCTGGATGACTGTCATGTATTTCCCGCAAGCTTCCCACACCACACGTGTTACCGTATCCGAATTCTGACACGGCGTATCCGAATTCTGATACGGCGTATCCGAAATCGGATACGGCGGGCATGCTTGCAGATCGCGAGTTGGCTTGTTTTGGAATAAGCGGCCTCCGCATGTTGCGGGCGGGCTTTCTTTGTTTACGATGGGACATAAGGCAGGAAGAGAAAGAAATGGAACTTATATGACGATTTTTGTAAGTATGACTTATCATTTTGAAAATGAAATTTTGTACAATAAATCATAAAATCAGCTTCAATCTATTCTAGGTATGCAATTTTTTACTTTAGATATGCTGTTCTTTTCTCTCTGTTTGTAGTTCAAATTGTGTCCCGTAGATTTTTACCACTGTGAGCAGTAAATGGTCCTATCAGGACCATTTACAATACATTGTAGATGTGCCGTTGACGATATCCGCATGTTTACAGACTGTACAGAATTCGTGGAATTTGCGCACTTTGGATCAAAGTTCAGTAGCATCTTGAATGTTTCCCACGCGTGCTAGCTGGCTCGGACCAAAGACTGTTCTGGGACGTGTTTAGCTACAACAATTCTATTTTTTTTGAAAAGCGTTGATCAACGCTTTTGAAATAATGATTTTCAATGATAATTATCTTCATACTAAAGGGACATTTGACAAAATCTAACCCTACTTTATTCTTCTCTTACCATAAGCTAAACAACAAGGCAGAAGAGAAACGAGGAAGCTCCAAGTATTTTTCGTGGAGTTAGAGTTAGACACTTTACCTGGATCACTTTAATTAACGTTTTAAACCCATCACTTCGAAGCTTCCAACAAATTAATGACAGAGTGGGACTGACCACAAACACGATTGATTATATTCAACAGGAGAAATACCCATTCAATAACTTGAATATCTACACAACTTACCTAGACACCTTTGCGTTCTAGCTTGAAGTTTCTACGACACAAACTGATACTATCTGACAGACTTTTAGGAGTAAAATATCCTCTTCCTCAACTTCCTTTACAACCAAAATGAATTTGTTTGAAGGGGTACGTGTAGTGCTTCCACACATTAAGAATTAGTAAGTACGCGCGCACATACCTACACTATATTTTGTTGTTGCAACTGGTTATTATTATTTATTCGACCAAAAAGCATAATACAATGTAAAGTACAACACAACTATTTACATGTATGCACAAAATACAAAAATACAAGTTACAAAACTGAAGAAAATAGACAAAAGAAAATAGTGAGGAGCAGTATGTGGGCCAGGGTACACGAAAGTAAAGTACATCACTGTTGCGTGCCCGAGGGCGTGTGAACCCTCACCACACACTGGCTCCAGAAGATGCAGCATTACGGAACATAAATAACAATTATTAACGTATACGAAGATGGTTTAAACATTATACATTATATCAACGTCCAAATATAGCTAAATTATCTTAACCACATTAAATAAAGAATAAATTAATGAAATGATTATATCAACTAATGTGTCTTATATATATCTGTATATATACGGGAATATAATATGTATGAGTTATATGAAGAAAACATGCAATGTATACATGTTTCGCGGTAATAAAGGCATTGGACATTAGTATTACCGCTCCATCGACTATTTATAATAAGACTCATACCGTGTATAATGGTAGGGAACAATACGAAACCAAAGATGCATATCAAATAATTACAACTTAATGACCTTGTTAGCCAAAATGAGCCTATTGAACAGAGAGGATAGACGACTTTAAAAGGAATAAATTAATGAATGATTCTAACAATTAATGTGGTTCATATTTATAAGGATATAAGGACAATATATTATGAATGAGTTATAAAAAGTAAACATGCTTTGCTCTACATGTTTCGCGTAATAAGGGCATTGGGAGTATTACCGCTCCCTCGACTATTTATGATAAGACCTAGTTAAGGAACAATACTAAAGCGAAGTTGCATTATTAAATAATTGCAACTTAACGACCTTGGTAGTCAAATGAGCCTATTGAATAGAGAGGATAGACGACTTTAAAAGGAAAAGGAATGCAGGCAAAGGTGAAAGAATGGCAGCATCTTTGACACTAGATGGCAGACTGTTCCAGACTCTAGGCAAACGACGAAATCTCTTCAAAAAAAGAGATTGTGTTCTACAAGTTAGATGCTGAAATGTCAAACTGTCAGGGTGTCGCGGATTCACAATAATGTTTCCAGAGAGCATTGAACAATCACATACACCAGAGAGACATTTGAAAGAAAAGGAACAAAGGAGATAGTCTCTCCTAGAATCCTAGATGACAATGTAAACCAATTGAGAGGCCATCTCACCCCTCACTGAGTGTCGAATTTGAAAGAACATGCAATTTTACTGGCAGAATAAACTTTATTTGGTCAAAATCGGTTCAGAAATGGCTGAAAAATATAAATGTATATATATCCGAGCGTATTTATTTGGCCCCCAAATAAATACGATGATTTTTTTGAAAAAAAAAAAAATGCTTACACTTTTTCCAAAATTTTCAAAAGCGGTTTTTAAATAGTTGTTGATGATCTCTCTATTTGATAATTATTTCAACAAAACATCACATGCATACTTGTGTATGAAAAATGGTTGAAACCAATGCCTTATTAGAGAGCGCCCTCTTGTGTTTTAATGGCGCTTGTTACAGACTTTTTACTTAGTCGTTTTTATTTTTGTATACATTTCGAGCATGGTGGGGTTATAATAAATATTAATGTGTAATGTTACTGTGCAGGTTTTTGTTACTAAAGTTCAGCCTTACCAAAACTGTACCACCCCTTTAAAGTTTCCGGAACAACATTTTGGCAAAAACAGCGTACAAGCATAAATTAAGAGGTCTGCATGATATTGAGAATGTATTATGGTTATAGGTACAATTAGTACGTTCATAGCCATTGGCGTAGCGTGGTCGGACTGGTTGGGGGGAGGGGGGGGGGGGGGGCACATCATATTTTCTTTTCTTTACAAGTTGTCCCAAATGTTTCTTTATTTTGTTTGGGGGGGGGGAATAATTTATGTCCGTGCTCCCCCTCCTCGAAGCTCCTCCACTTCTTCTAATCTACCATGGTTTACCTTTTTATGCCTTTCCACATCGTTAGCAGATCTTATTTGTTGATGTTCAGTTTTAAATTCTTCTAATCATCATAATCATCATATAATAACACCCATGTTTTGACATGTAATAATAAACGTGACTTAATTGCGCCTGCACCGGGGGGGGGGGGGGGGGGGGGGTGACTCTCCCCACCCCTCCGCAAAAAAAGAGCAACATAAAAACATGAGGAGTAAATTATTTTAAAAATAAAGAAATACATACAGTGTGCCCACTAATTTGTGCCACCCCCCCCCCCCCCCCCCCCCGGACAGTCCGACCACGCTACGCCACATATTCTATTTCATTGTTAATTAACATTGCGGAAATTATTTATAGATTGACTCTTTATACAATTTACGCGTATCATGTGATTATGGATAATACATGCTCAACATCAGTGGCGGATCTACGGGGGGGGGGGGGGGTTAGGGGGTTTAACCCCCCCCCCCCCCCCCCCTTGGGCTGCCAAGTGAAAATGTGATGTGCATAGAAAAACGCCATCATGTGTCCAGACCCACACAGTATCCGCATCGTCATTGGGTCAACCCCCCCCCCCCCCCCCCCCCCCCCTTAGCAAAAAGCTAGATCCGCCCCTGAACATTGTGTTCTTTCTATATCGCCATGTATAGAATTTGCACAATGGGTCTTTCTGCAGCGGCCGTTTTGGCATTGTTTTTAAGTGGTGAACATTTTCACTTTAGTCAAGTTAGACTCCATTCGTTATTCACAACTTGTACCCGGAACTTGTATAGCCAAGCCCCTGCATGGAGGCAAGCCATTATATATATAGTACGCAATTCAGCTTCAATACAGATTTCTTTCCATGGTGTTTGTGTAATAGCCTACGAATCACACCCAGTAAAAGATTGAAATTGAGCTTGGACTATAATACAATGTCATCAGTGACAGGTTACCAGTACACGAGGCTTCCCGCCGATATCGAATCTGACGAAACGGTATGTTTTATTGAGGAGTTTGATAATAATCTGGAGAAAAAAAAAACAACTATTTATTATAAACGCCATTTATTTTGTAAAATAAAAGTACCATCATATAATCTAGCTAGAGTAGGCCTATTATATAAATGACATCTTACTTATAGCATATTAATAAAGTATATTTTTAAAAAGATGAAACGCAATTATATCGAATTGCGAAATTTGGTTCTACATGTACTATGTTTCACATGATTGTAAATCCTTTAATTTATCTCTTTCATTATATCTATCAAATAGCATAGGTAAATTGTATACAACAACTTAAATGTATATCTATACTACTACTACTAGTAATAATAATAATATTGATTGTTATAATCATAATGATGATTATCACTATATCATTATCATTAGCATTATTATCATACAAATATATATAAACTGGGTTCCAAAAGAAACTTATCACTTCTTCAGAGCGACGCTCACTAAAATCCATAGCATCAAATTGAATCATATTTAGACACAGATAAGCTATCATTCTCCTTATGAAGCATATCTGAAAAAATTGAAAGGTTGCTTTTGCCAAAAATGAGAAAAATGCGATGGAATCGCTACAGGTCACAGAAACAAATCACAGAAACTGCTCGCTGCGAACCTCCACGAAAGGCGGTCTATTCAGAACTTTCAATAGCTATTCATTCAACATCAAAGGCGGGCTATTGTCCGTACCGAGCTCCGTGCCCGGAAGGCGAGCAGTTTCTGTGATTTTTGAAAAATTACCTCTTGCGATTTCACCCTATTTTATTCTTTGTTGACTAAATCAAACATAATTTCGTTTAGATGTGCATGCTGAGGAATATTATAGCTAATCTATGCCCAATTATAATTCATTTGTATGCTTTAGATTTTAATGTGTGTCGCTCTGAAGAAGTGATAAGTTTCTTTTGGAACCCAGTTTATATATATACAAATATAATGACAATCGTTATCATTAGCATTAGTATAGGTTTTCCCGCTCAATTTCGCGATTGTGTCAATCGAATTGATAATAGGAGCAAACGAACCAACGAGCCGTACCAAAGCAGCATTCGAATTCGTAAATAGTCGTTCAAAATCACGTAGGAGCAAGTGAATTTGCACAAAGTGCATACCTTTTCATCAATGGTCATTCGAATTCGCGAAAGGGCAGTTGACAGTTGGCTGCACATTCGCGAATTCGAATGCCCATAAATGAACTTCTGTGCCTATTCACGAAAGCGTGTGCGTATGCATGAATTCGCATGCACTTATTCGGAATTTGGAAGACCGATACCAACGATTACGCGGCAACGCGCGAATTCGAATGACCCTAAATGAATTCGATTGAAAAAAATGCAAAATTGAGCGGGAAAACCGATATTATACAAATATATACATATACAAATATGTATATAACAAAACAATAAAAGTCAATAAAATACTCCGTGAAACTTTTTTTTTTCACGGAGTATTTTGTATTAACTTGTTTTTTTTTTACATTTCGACTCCAAGCAGAACTTTTACTTAGAAATATATATATGTGACCTTACACCACAAAACGACCAATAAGTCGCGGGAAATAATTATGCTTTCTTTCACATGACATTACAGTAGAATTCATTACCTTTAAAATGGTATATAATTTGTCATATTCAGACAAGGCAAACCCTCTGAAAATTAGCGCCAAGGATTTTTCAAATGGCTGAAGCAGTTTTAAAACAAGGGAGGAAAGGGCCACTTCAAATATTGGCGTCCATTCAAGCACTGTATATCTGATAATTTTTATTCGATGAAAAAACATATTTAAACATGAGTTCTGACAATCAAAATTTCAAAGAAGGCAGACTAAGATATTTTCATTCAAGAAATAGAAAAATCCTGAATCTCAAATTTTAAACCAAATTTTTACTATAATGCTAATAACAGAGAAACTATCTCAGAGACATAACGGTCGTTTTGTGGTGTAAGGTCACATATATATTTCAATGATAGCCTTATTTGTTAACATTTTCTGTTTCTTTCTCAGAGAACATGTATACTAGTCCTTATATCCTTATCATTATCCTGTCCTATCAATGTTTCTGACCCGAACCAACCTTAAAGGTATATTGGCGAACCTGAAAGCTGTGATTTTGGAGAATTCACAAATTGTTAATAAAATAAGAAAATTGACACATTGCGACTTTGTTTGAGTTCTTTTTTTAAGTTCGTATTTCAATCATTTCAAAGGTCTTCACAAGGTCGATTAAAGTTCGCGTTTGTTCGTCTGCGGTAGAAAGCAACGTCCATGGTTTCGTCGACGAGATAGCCACGCGTCTTGGGGACGTAGTACAGGATGTTAGCTATTATAATCTGCCATACAACAAGATTGAGGATTGTTCGGTCCGTGAGGTGGACAACATGGACTTCATGATATTGTGTCACTCTATCAACAGCAAACGGTTTTCCCTAACTGACGTCACAGATGCTCTATACAACAAGTTCCTTCAAAATGCTGCTAGAGACATGGGTGGGTTTATTATGGTGATCAGCATTATGTATGTAATAATTACATTTAAACTTGTATCATAAAATAAAACACGTTTAAGTTTGTTTACAATCGAAAACAATATTTTGGGAAATATTATATCGTGTTAGGCCTTTAATATTATAAGTGGAAAAGTGAATGAAACAAAAACTATGTAGGGGTTCATTACACACTTCATTATATTAAACATTATATTGATGAAAACTATCCAATAATACGTATCACTATAACTGGTGAAATGCAAAGTTCGACTTAAAATAAAATGATTTTAAATTAATATGTAAATGCTCTCATGTACATTATAACAGGAAAGGAGAATATCTGCGTCGTTGCGCATGACTTGCCTCTGCAACACTTGGATATCCACATGGAGACCTTCCGTATCAAGCAGCCCACGACCTTCCGATGCGCCTCCACAGTAATGGTCGGGGGAAAACTGGACAAGGAGCCCGTGGAGCTGACGGAGGCAAACTGGGAAGAGCTGAGGGTAGCCATTTTAAATGCAGCCACCTTGAAAGCTGCAGTGATCGACGCGCCAAGAGATCTAGAGAATCCTTCGATCACTCGTTGCTACAGTTCTTGCGCCAACGCGGCAGAGAAGAATTGTATTATACCAAGTGCATGTAGGCCTACCCTTTCCTCGCAACGAAACTTGAATGCATCACTCTTCGCTTTCGTCTTTGCTTCGTGTTTCGTGATTTTGATAATCACTCTGATTGCCTTCACCGACGTCACCCATCCGACCCCTGTGAATCCCGCCGGGAATCCCACATCCCCATCAGTAGGCCTAGTACGTCGATCGCTTCAAGGAACTTACCAAAATGCGACTATCTAGCGCAGAAGACATCAACCAAAGACAATGCAACTACATCGAATGGATGTAGTGGACAAAAGACAGAATGAGATAAAAACAATGAAATCATCGCCGCCAAAAGACAATCACTGGTGTGAATCGTAATGTTGATAATCACTTTTTATTGCTGTCATCCATTAACCGACCCCTGCGAATGGCAGTACTGAGCCTAAATAATTCGCTTCAAGAAACCTAAAAGAAAAAAGACTCCATCTTTACTATATCAGAGAAGACTTCCCCAAAAGAAAACCATCTCCAGTAGACCTATAAATCATTCGCTTCATGATCTAATCGAACCTGGCCAAAAGAAAATGCATCCTAACCATGAACCCGATTTTAAAATGACAGAATGAGATAAACCAATGGAGAAATCCGTCACTACCGAAAAATTACAAGAACCAAAAACACACAAGTCAAGAAAAAGGATCACAACACTCCATCAGAATTGCCAGATGAAACGACCAAATGGTGGCCGGCAGATGAAAATCCAGCCGAGTATTCGACGGACGGAATCCCGGCAAAGCTACCCCCAACACCCAAATCAAACATCACACATACAAAAAAAAGAGAAAATTCATGGCCAAGGAATCACAAAGAAGCCCGTATCCCATCTTCCCCCGTCATTCCCGTCTGGGTTACCAAGGCCCTCGATTGGCCACGGACACAACTGAAACGAAGTTGCTCTTCATCACATTGAGCAAAGTTATATAGGCAACACACCATTCGGCTTTTGGCGCCATTTCATGACTTGATTTCAAATTTAATTCGAGCACGTGTTAAATGCGTCATATGATGTCATACAAGAGAACCAACACCCTACAATAATTGCCTGATATAGAAATATATGAAAGACGATAATTTCAGTAGTTCTGAAAATAGGTTTTCAGAAAAAATTACATTTTCAGATGAAAGAATGTTTGTTTGCATTAGTTATTATTTGCATGTGTTTGTTGAGGTATATATTTATATTGCTACTGGTGGAATGGATTACTATAACGCTTATATATATATATCAAAGGATCTTAGGGGGTGTAATTGGTTCCCTGTAAAGATTGGTTTACACCACTGTTGTATGGATTACATGCCATCATGTGTAAACATTTCCAGAGCCGTAGGAATTATTGTTATTCTGTTACAAAACGAATGAAATATCAAGAATTATAGTCAATCAAATAGTTTTGATTTACGAACATTTCGTAGTATTTAGCTGTAGTTTTAACGGCTGGATTCATATCGATTAGCATGGAATTAATGATTGATAAACATGCCAATGTCGCGCTCCTTAAAATAAAGGGAGCTGGAATTTGTATATTAAGAGCCATAGTTTTCTTGGTTCTTAATCGATCGTGCTCAAACTTTTATTCTATTTAG
Organism: Echinarachnius parma; assembly: GCA_037951105.1. Taxonomy (NCBI): domain Eukaryota; kingdom Metazoa; phylum Echinodermata; class Echinoidea; order Clypeasteroida; family Echinarachniidae; genus Echinarachnius; species Echinarachnius parma. The sequence continues at coordinate 21,779 of JBAMJV010011601.1, forward strand.
TGAATTATACTAGTAAAACGAAGATTTGTCCGGGTTTCATTGCCCTTTATAGATGCACCTGTAAAGTGTCAGATATTGCCCAAAATGACATTTGAGACTTCAGTCTTATACCAAAATCATTGTAAGATATATCCGAATGATGTGTGAAAGATTCATTGAAAAAAAATAATGCTTTCCTGGTTAAAAAAGCAAACAAGTTAACAATTTACGTCAGCTTTTACAAATATTTACTGTATGACGTGTATTAGGTTTATGACCGTTCATTAACGCTCTTGAGCTGAAAGATTATCAACGATAGATTTCGTCATACGTCATACGTCATTACTGATTTGTATATGTGTATGTTATGTATTTCATGACTCCTGTAAGAATTATTTTGTGCATCATTTTGTAAATTATACTTTTGATGAAAATGAAAATAAATGAAATTTACAGAAAAGGCACTATTTTCATCGGGGCACAAAAAATAGTGCTTTTCCTGTCACCTCGGAATCCATAATTTCAACTAGATGCTATCAGTGCATGGTATATTTGTTCATTATGTTGTTTGTATTTGCGTTTTCTTAAAAATCAGCCGGTGGCCGGTGGGAGACCGCCCGGGAATCGGTGGGTCATCAGTCGGTCACTGCCGGGACGCCGAGCGGAGAAGCTCCCCGATTTCACACAGTTTTGACCTAAAATTGACCGGCGACCGACGGGAAATCGACAGGGCACCGCCCAGGCAACGCGATGCCTAAATTCCAGCGGCGACCGAGCAAGCTACAAATCGGTTAGTCACCGCTCTGAATTGTGACCATAGCAAGTCCAAGGGCAAGGGTGACCATTAATTAGTGGCCGCGATCTCGATGCGGACTACGACCACGACGATGAGACTAGGAATATTCATCTAGGCAGGGGCGTAGACAACGGGGGGGGGGGGGGGGGGGGGGGGGGGTGAGGGGGATGCATCCCCCATCCCCCATGACATGTACAATCACCCCCCCCCCCCCCAGGTTTTAGGGAAGGATATATATATTTTTTGTGTGTATTTTTTGGGGTATACCGGGCCACTTAGTTCCAGTGTAGGCTGGCATTGCTCTGGCTGCTTGTATGACGTGCACCAAATTGCACCATTTCAAGTATATATATAAATGCAAAATCTTCTACGTGGGAGAGGGATACCCCCTCCCAAACCCTCCCTATTTGGCTCTGCCCCAGCCCTCGGTAGCCATGGTAGCTTCGCCCCTCGGGACTCATTATTGGCAAATATGTTGTTGGATCATACATACTGTGGCATATGGTGATGTTGGAACAGTGTATGATGCTCAATATAAGTACAATATTTGTGTGTGTGTTGGGGTTCGTATTTATTAGTGTGTCAATTATTTGTTTTCTTCGTGAATATATATTTAAAATTTCTGGTCGATCAAATCATAACACGTTTTCTCAGATACAGTGAATGTTAAGCCCGAATTTCCTATCTAGGTAAGCACCAGATTGCACATTTTCAAGTCCAAAAATGCAAAAGCTCCCGACCGTGGGAGGGGGGACACCCCCCTCCCACTCAATCACTTCGCTCCCTCGGGCTTGGTCGCTTCGCTCCTTGCAATGTCTCACTCTCACATCGGGCTCAAAGTTGGCAGCACTGTAAAATCGTGAGCCCCCCCATAGGTTTTGCCCCCCCCCCCCCCCAAATCCAAAACTTCTTCCGCCAGCCTGGTCACGACCATCTTAACATCTAACCCCCCCCCCCCCAACTTAGAGGACTTTCAAGCAATTTCCTTGGTCTTGAACATTTTTGGCAGGCGGTCTTGGGCGCGAACAAATTTGGCGACGGACCCCCCCCCCCCCCCCCCCCCCATAAGAGGACTTTCAGCCAATTGTCTTGGTGTCAAAATATTTCGGCAGGTGCTCTAGGCCGCGAACAAATTGGTCTTGGTCCGGTGAACGGCAAATCATCCCCCCAGGTGTAAGAACCTGTCTACGCCACTGCATCTAGGCATAGATACATTACACTCACAGTCATCATGGTGTGTGAAACCACGATTTTATTGAGAAAATGGCTCGGCTTGCGTGTAAATCAACACACGCGAGCTAGTCTTGGCTTACCGAGTTTTGGGTTAAGATGGCTTCGCTAGCGTGTAAAAAAAAAACTCGCCCCCCGGTACCACTGCTTCTTATCTATCATGGTTTACCTCGCATGCCTGTTTATGACCAGTTTCAAATTTGAATAAGGTAGCCTTGAACTATAACATGTATTAAAGGAAAATGAAATCCAGACAAATTGTTGTATGCACTATAAGACTCTACATATGATGAATAGGCCTGAACATTTTAGCACAATCGGTCAAGAAATAAGAAAACTATGGCTCTTTGAAAAGAGCCATTTATTTACGAGTGACTCAAATTGGCAGCGCACAATTTTCTCAATGTATGTTTACCCTTCGTTTGAGTTCAACATTTGTTTTGTAGAATGCTTTTATACATAACATATCATTAGTTGGGGGAATGGAAAAGTGTGACTATGAAGAGAACTGTAACAATGGGAACATTTGTGTACATAACATATGGGGAGTAGTCCATACACTTATCAGAGTGGCGTTGCCAATTTGAGTTCCCCATAGAAATAAATTGACATCTTTAAAGAGCCATAGTTTTCTTTTTTCTTGCACGATTATGCTCTTACTTTCAGGGAGTATTCCTCCTAATCTCTTCAAATATATAAAAGTAACATTTTGCTTGGGTTTCATTGTCCTTTAACAAAAATATTGGACGAATGGATTCGTTAAAGGGGTAGTACAGTTTTGAAACTTTTGATAAAGCTGAGCTTCAGTAACCAAAACCTGCACAATAACAAAACAAAAATTTGTGCAGCGCCCTCTATACCAAAACTGAACTACCCCTTTGTTTTTTCACATTTTATCAAACGTTATTTGTTTGTAGTTGGATCATTCAATCATGTGGCATGTACCCCCCAAAAAACTAAACAACAACAACAACAACAACAACAACCGTTCAGCTAACAGTTAACCCCCCCCCCCCCCCCCCCCCCTTGGGCTGCCAAGTGAAAATGTATCAGTGAAAATGTATCAGTGAAAAAAAGTGAAACAAAAGTGAAACAAAATCACTTACGGGGGTTCAAAATAGCAACAAAAAAAATCGCCGCTTCGCGGCTCATGGACAATGCTCCGCATCGTCATTGGGTCAAACCCCCCCTTAGCAAAAAGCTAGATCGTCATTGGGTCAACCCCCCCCCCCCTTAGCAAAAAGCTAGATCCGCCCCTGGCTAACAAACAAACAAACAGTGTTCCCCCTAAATCGCGTGCCCCCTGATCATTCCGACCATGTTACGCCACTGACTTTTCTGACTTTGGTCACTGTAGCGGAAATTACTAGATTGATTGGCTCTTTGTGCGTAATACAGTATAACGCAATATTTGACGCGTACAATATACATAATCATAATGCACTGATAATGGATAATCCGGTTAAACACGTTACATTTGTTGCAGGGGCGTCGATCCGTTTTTGATATTGGGGGGGCGAAATTTGAAATTTTTTCCGGAGTGACCACTGAGAGAGCTAAAAGCCCCACATTGGCATGCCCGGAAGTTTTTATTATGCGCTCATTGAAAGTGTCTTCATGGCTCGAAGACCTGATTTTTTTTTGGGGGGGGGCACCCACATTTTGGGACAATAATGGGGGTCCAGGGGGCGGAGCCCCCGGAAGCTTTTAGATTTCAGACATTTGCAACTCCTATCATGGGTGTTAAAATTGTATAAAATAGTGAATCTATACTCGTATCGTATTTTTAAAGGGCATAGCGAGAAAAAGATTGAGCCTTGCATGAGATGGATCCACGTGATCCTGTATACTATAGAGACATCGATATAATCTAGGGCATTGGGCTCCCATGAAACTAAGCAAGGGCGTCAACAACTTCTCAAAACTGGAGGGGAGACATTGCGAGGAAGCGAAGCGACCGAGCGGGGGAGGGTGTGGAAGGGGGTGTCCCCCTCCCACAGTAGGGAGCTTTTGTATTTTGGGGCGTGAAATTGTGCGATTTGGTGCACACCTGAGACAGAAATGTCACGTAATATGAAGTATATAAGTATGGATTCAAATATACATAATGACAAAGGGAGGGGGACAATCTTCACCACTTTCAAATATGGGGGGACATGATAATTATTCCAATATGATTTGCGTTCAGCGCATTTGGACCAAATGACTGAAAGATATATTTCAGATTATTTTATTTTCTGTGACGGTGGGCTATCTATAGATGAGGGTTTAATTAAGTTCGTTTGAGGTGTGCGTTTGAGAAATTACACTGCCCAACACATTTCGAAATGTGAGTTCCCGCGACTAACATGAATCTTGCAATATGAGAAACTGTGTGCGCGCGAAGCGCGCGGCAAAAATGATATTTACAGTCCTTTTCAAACTAGAAAACGGCTATTTTGAAGATTAATTATTGATAAATGTGTCTTTCCCCTCTTTGGCATTATATCACTTGATTTTTTTCTTCCTCATTTTCGGAATTATTGGGGGGGCGAAATGATATGTTCGCCCCCCCAATATTTTCATTGGGGGGGCGACCGCCCCCCCTGCCCCCCCAGGATCGACGCCCCTGATTTGTTGGTACTTTATAATATATCGCCACGTAAAAAACCTCTTACACAATGCGTCTAGTGCATAGTTCAGGCGATTATCATATTCTAAGGAAATTGTGCCGACACTGTGAACTTAGAAAATAGAAAATTGAACCTTTAGTACAATTTTATCTCTCTGAAGCCTTGTAATTTTTTCGTGCAAAATGGTAAAATAGACCATATTAGTAATCACTGCACACCGGTTCATGTATCCATGATTAGTTACAATGCATAATGCATTGGCAAATCACCTTGTATGTCAAATCAGCTTATATAGCACAGGGAATTGTAACGATTACATGAGTGTCTGCGTACTTGCACCAGTGAAAGATTGATCCTGGAGCTTGGGATAAAATGAGTTACCAACCTGTGAGTTACCAATATGGTTACACGAGGCTTCCCACCACCACCACAATCGAATCTGAAGATAAGGTATGTTTAATTGAACTCTTTCATTATACAAAAAAATAATATAGTATTAAGCATGGGTAATGCATCACAATAATTAATGCTATATATGTTTTTTCACTTGAGGACTATATAAACAGAAATCAGTGTTTGGTATTTTGAAAGATATTATGCGAAAAGTTATCTAAACGGTGTCCGACTATTTCAAGCCAAGCTTGCATTTGTGCGAGTTACAACACACACAAATGCCATAGAGCATACAAATCACTGGCACTCAAAGTGTTAAAGGGTTATTCTGTATTATTTAAATGTATGACATGTCACTTCGACGTTGCTAAAGTCTACATAGTGTAAAACGTATACATTTTGAGCAACATATAGGTTGAGAACATAGTAGCTAAGCATATCATATTTTAACACAGAGCCTTCGAGAAATTATAGCGACATTTACATGCGGATCTCAGTTTTAGAACCCTTTTAAACCACCCATAAAACCATAATTATGTTAATTCCAGCCTATATATGGTTCTATTTTCGGCCTCCAAAGAGTGGGAGAGTGGCATACAGCCAGCTGGTGTGGTGGTAATTTGTTTCAAATAAATCAACAGGATCAACATCAGACGGTTCTTCCCCATTAGCAGATTAGTCACACTAGCTGACTTCTACACCCATTTTAGCTAACCCCCGTTACCATTTCGTCTTCATATGAGAGGCTAAGAGTACATGATAATTATTTATGTTTTTTTATCAAAATAAAAACATAAATAATGATAATTTCTTTCAAAATTCTTCAGAAAGCCAATATGAATTATAATACAAAAAAGTAACATACGGAGTTTTGTCGATGATATATAGCGTCTTGGGGCCGAACAATGTAGTCCGAGAGTTGGACAACGTGGACGCCATGATAATTATTGTGTCTCCCTATCAACATGATCAACATATTTTGAACCCCCCCCCCCCCCTTCTTAATCACATTGACTGTATGACGTCTACATCCATTTGGTCAACCCCCATCACCATTTCCTCTTTACCTGAGACAAATTAATTTTCTGTGTTTATTTTGATTCTTAATTTCTTTCAAAGGTCTCCACAAAGCCGATAAAAGTTCGCGTTTGTTCGTCTGCGGGAGAAAGCAATGTCCGCAGTTTCGTCGACGAGATAGCCAGGCGTCTTGGGGATCGCGTAGATGTTAGCTTTTATGATCTGCCATACAACAAGGTTGAGGATTGTTTGGTCCGTGAGGTGGACAACATGGACTTCATGATATTGTGTCACTCTATCTACAACAGACGGTTTTCTCTAACTGACGTCATAGATGCTCTATACGACAAGTTCCTTCAAAATGCTGCTAGAGACATAGGTGGGTTTATCATTTTGTTTGTAATGATTACATTAAGACTATATATTACCATCAACGTATAATCGTTAAGACATAACACACGTTTAAAGGGGTAGTTCAGTTTTGGTATAGAGGGCGCTGCACGAAATAATTTTTTTGTGGAGATAATGAAAAACTGAGTGTAAAATTTGAAAGAGCATACAATTTTAATGGCAGAATAAACTTTATTTGATAAAACCGGTTCAGAAACGGCTGAAATATCAATAAATATATCCGATCGTAATAAATCTGGGGCCCAGATATATTCGATGATTTTTTTAAAAATTAAAATAATGCTTAGACTTTTTCAAAAAATTTCAAAAGAGGTTTTAAAATATTGTTGATGATCTCTTTATTTAATCATTATTTCAACAAAACATCACATTTGCATAACTTTGTATGACAATGGTTGAAACCAATGTTTTTTTAGAAAGCACCCTTTTGTGTTTTAATGGTTCTTTTTTAATGATAACAGGCTTTTTACTTAGTCGTTTGTACCTTTCGAGCATGGTGGAGTTATAACTATTAGTTTATAATGTTATTGTGCAGGTTTTGGTTACTAAAGCTCAGCTTTACCAAAACTGTACTACCCCTTTAACTTTGTTTACAATCGAAAACAATGTTTTGGGAAATATTCAAGATCATTATGTAAGGCCTGTAATAGTATAAGTGGAACATTCAATGAAACAAAAACTATGTAGGAGTTCATTACACATATTAACATTAAACATTATATTGATAAATAATATAAAATCATTATAACTGGTTAAATGCAATTCTCGACTTAAAATATAATGCTTTGATATTATAACAGGAGAGGAGAATATCTGCGTCGTTGCGCATGACTTGCCTCTGCAACACTTGGATATCCACATGGAGACCTTCCGTATCAAGCAGCCCACGACCTTCCGATGCGCCTCCACGGTAATGGTCGGGGGGAAACTGGACAAGCAGCCCGTGGAGCTGACGGAGGCAAACTGGGAGAAGCTGAGGGTAGCCATATTGAAAGCTGCAGCGATCGACGTGCAAAGAGATCTAAAGAAACCTGATAATTTTATTTGTTGCCGTCTTCAATGATCCGACCCCTGTGAACCAACACCCCCGCAGTCATGGCAGTACGGAGCCTAAATAATTCGCTTCAAGGAACATTTAGAAGAAAAAACGGCTCCCTCTTTACTAGCAGAGAAGACATCACCAAAAGAAGACCATGTCCAGTATCTTTAAATCATTCGCTTCAATTTAATCAAACCCGGTCAAAAGAAAATGCATCCAAACCATGCACCCGATTTTAAAATGAGAGAATGAGATAGACCAACGGAGAAACAAAAACACAGAAGGAAACGGGTCTCAACAATCCATCAGACTTGTCAGATGAAACGACCGAACGGTGGCTGGAAGATGACAATCCAGCCGAGAATCCGACGCCGACGGACGGAATCCCGGCAAAGCTACCCCCCAAACCCAAATCAAACATCACACACAAACAAACAAAACCTAGAAACAACTGAAACGAAGTTACCCTTCATCACCTTTACCAAAGTTATATAGGTTACACGCAATTCGGCTTTTGGCGCCATTTCATTACTTGATTTTCAAATTTAACTCGAGCACGTGTTAAATGCGTCGTAAGACGTCACATATTAAGGGTAACCAACATCCCAAAATAATTGCCTGATATATGAAAGACGATAATTTTAGTAGTCCTTTCCAACAATAAGTTTTCGTAGAATTTAGCCGGAGGTTTTAAAGGCTGGATTCATTTTGCTTAATGAGCATGGAAATGATAAATAAACATCATAGGGGCCGGAAGTGGGGGGGGCAGGGGGGGGGGGGGGGGCGGCCGCCCCCCCCCCCCCCCCCATCCAAAAAGTGGGGGGGCAAAACGCGTTTTGCCCCCCCAAAAAGCCCCCCGCCCCGAAAAAAATAAAATGAATAAGCCTTGTTAATTCTAACGTTCAAAAACTAATTTATACATCGATTTTAAATTTTCGCGAACAGATTATCTCAGTTCGTTGTAACTTGCGTATGGTCTGGGATGAGTACTTTTTCTTTACCGGTCCCCGTAGTTCCCATGTAGGCTGGCATTGCTCTGGCTGCTTGTGTGACGTGCACTAAATTGCACAATTTCAAGTATATAAATGCAAAATCTTCCCCGTGGGAGGGGGATACCCCCTCCTAACCCCCCGCCCCCGTCTGGCTCTGCCCCAGCCCTCGGTCGCTTCGCTCCCTCGGGACTCATTCTTAGTTGTAGGCTAAGTTGTTGGATCATACGTAATGTGGCATATTTATTAGTGTGTCAATTATTTGTTTTTTTTTCGTGAAAATGTATTTAAAATTTCTGGTCGATCAAATCATAAGACGCTTTCCCAGATACATTTAATCTTAAGCCCGAATTTCCTATCTAGGTATGCACCAGATTGCACCATTTCAAGTATATAAATGCAAAATCTTCCACGTGGGAGGGGGATACCCCCTCCCCCTCTGGCTCTGCCCCAGCCCTCAGTCGCTTCGCTCCCTCGGGACTCATTCTTAGTTATAGGCTAAGTTGTTGGATCATACGTAATGTGGCATATTTATTAGCATGATTAGTGTGTCAATTATTTGTTTTCTTCGTGAAAATGTATTTAAAATTTCTGGTCGATCAAATCATACGAACACAGGAAGTTTTGATTGTGATTTTGTTTTAATGGGTGATATTAATTGCGATATAAAACAAAAACCGTTAAGTTGGGAAACAAAGAAATATAATGATATTAATAACATATATTATATGAATCAAATTAATACTCATGAATGTACACGCATAACAAACAACTCATCATCTTTGATTGATCATATGTTAACAAACAATCCTGAAAAGGTCAGTTCCTTTGGAGTATTGCACAATGGCCTAAGTGATCACTCAATGAGTTACCTTGTATGGAAGTCATGTAATGTTAAATCAGTTGTTAAATATGTTACTTATAGAAAAACCAAAGGAGTTGATTTGGATGCTTTTAAACATGACCTTAGTCAACAGAATTGGAAACAAATAGAAGAATGTGAAAGCTTAGATGAAGCAGTTGATATGTGGGAACAAATGTTTTTAGAGGTAATGAATAAGCATATGCCTTTTAAGACTAAACGCGTCCGGAAAAAACAATCTCCGTGGTTGAATGAATATATTTTTAATTTAATGAAAGAACGTGATAAAATGAAGAAAAAAGCTGTACGAACTAAAAATGATGAGGATTGGAAGGCATTTAAAAAATTGAAAAATAAGGTTACATTACAAAATAGAAAAGCAAAGCGTAAATATTTTATTGAACAAATTGTAGGAATAAAAGGTCGTTCTCAATCATGGACGGTTCTATCTTCTTTATTGTCTAAAAAGGATACATCATCCTATTTTCAGGTACCTCTGGATGATTGCCAGAAAATGGCAAATGAGTTTAATGAGCACTTTGCATCTGTTGCTAAGAATATGAATAATGATATTCATGTGGAAGAACAGTCCTCCGGACTTGATAATGAAAATTTTGTATTTGATGCAACCAAACATGATTTACTTGAATTATCACCAGTACTTGAAATTGATGTCCTCAAAGAATTAATGGCATTTCCTAATAAGAGGTCAGCTGGTCTTGATGGCATCTCAATCGAAACATTGAAAAAATCAGCCGATGCAATTATAAAGCCATTAACATACATTATTAATATGTCGATTTCTTATAAGGAGGTTCCTGCAAAATGGAAAATAGCTAAAATTATACCATTATACAAAAAAGGTGAGAAGCTTATTCCCAATAATTATAGACCCATATCATTATTAATATGTGCTTCGAAAATTCTTGAAAGAATCGTTCAGAATCAATTATTGAATCACTTAAATTTATATGAACTTCTTTCTCCACATCAATCAGGTTTTAGGAAAAAACACTCTACAGTCAGCGCTCTTGTTAAAGTAACAGATGACTGGCTTAAAGCCATGGATAAAAGCCTTTATACCGGTGTTTTGTATGTAGATCTTCAAAAAGCATTTGATATGGTAGATCATGAATGTCTTTTGAAAAAGTTGTCTTTGTTTGGTCTTGCTGACAATACGCTACAGTGGTTTAGAAGCTATTTGTCTGAAAGGAAGATACTGACCTCGATTAATGACACTTTATCAGATGTTTTACCATTGACACTAGGAGTACCGCAGGGTTCACTTCTAGGGCCCTTATTATTTGTTATATTTATAAATGATTTGCCATGTATATTTGATAAATGTAGCACCCATTTGTACGCGGATGATACAGCAATTTATTTTTCTCATAAAGATCCTAAAGTAGTACAATCAATTTTAACTCGGGAATTACTTGTTTTGGATGAATGGATGAAACGCAACAAATTGAAAATGAATTACGATAAAACTGTCTGTATGTTAATTGCATCACGATATATGTTAAACAAAGGTGATGAATTAAAATTGCAAATAGGTAAATATGTAATTGAGCAAGTACAAACTACTAAATACCTTGGATTAATTATTGATAATGAGTTGAAATGGGATGAACAAATTACTTGTTTATGCAAAAAAACTGGGCAAATGGTTTCTTTTTTAAGTCGCTTAAGACATTTCTTAGACAAATCTAGTTTGGTATTAATATATAAAAGTATAATTTTACCCCATTTTGATTATGCTGACATTGTATGGATGTCAGCCTCTCAAACATTGCGCAATCAAGTGCAAAAAATTCAAAATAGAGCTGGAAGAATTATTTTGAAAATAAATCCATTTTTACACGTCTCGACTGAAGAGGTCCACAATAGATTAAATTGGGAAACATTAGAAAATCGCCGAAGAAATCATATGCATGTAATGATGTATAAAATTATACATGGTTTTACCCCAAAGTATATGGGTATAAATTTAGAATGGAAAAGGAGTGAGTACTATTTACGTGCAGGTGATAATTTAGCTCTTCCGAAACCCCGAACTAACTATTGTAAAAGAACATTCTTTTATAGAGGATCTAGTCTCTTTAATGAATTAAACCCCATTGTTCGGAATGCAGCAACTTTATACGCATTTAAACAACATTTGTCAAAACTTTAAGATAGATTTCCTTACCGTTTAAAAAAAAAGTTAATACTCATGTATATGCTTTGGTTTAATGTGTTAAATTATCGTTAGTTACAGGGATATAATTTTGTATATTTGTTTTTTTTTTTTTTTTCTTTTGATTTTGTACAATCATTTTTTTTTTTTTTTTTTGTTGTTCTGGTATACGGTATATTTCTACCCCTTGTATCTTATCTGGTCCCCATGGAAGAACAGCAGTGGGGTCTAATGCCCCACAGCTGAATATGGGCTATCCAGCCGTTCTTATCATTACTTTTATACTGTTTATTCATGTATGATTTGCACAATTTCTTTTATTTGTATATATGAATCTTCATGTATTGTTTTGATGTTGAATTTTTTTTATACGGAAATAAAAACAAACAAACAAACACGCTTTCCCAGATACATTTAATCTTAAGCCCGAATTTCCTATCTAGGTATGCACCAGATTGCACCATTTCAAGTATATAAATGCAAAATCTTCCCCGTGGGTGGGGGATACCCCCTCCCAAACCCTCC
>JBAMJV010011602.1:0-40139 GCA_037951105.1 Echinarachnius parma
ACTCTAGTCTACTGTGTAGTAACTTTATATCTGGTGGTGTCATGTGCTTATAATATGCGCACACCTATGTCAGAGCATCAACCACTTGTTCAAATTGTGTGGATAATTGCTAGGCAACGGGCAGTGCTTTGATATTGAAGGGCAAAACAAACCATATATTTCACAATGGTCAAGATTTCGTAACTATACTGAAACATTGAAGATAAAATATGTCCATTTTGTATGACAAATTAAAAAAATGTTGCACCATTTGTTTCCACATTAGCGGCAGAAGGATGCCTGCCTAGCATGTATGTATTCACCGGAACATCAAACTTCCTGCATTCAACAGAAATTAGCTAATTCTTCCAGAATGGTGAATTTTGCCCAAATGTAGGTGTTTTGGCAGAATATATGGTGAATTTCGCCCAAATGTAGGTGTTTTGGCAGAATATATGGTGAATTTCGCCCAAATGTAGGTGTTTTGCCAGAATATATGATGACATAAATGGTACCCTGGGGTACCAGACGAAAATCCGCCATTTTATTTAATTTTTAGGGCTGTACTGTGGGTATAGCGTGCATACAATCGCGCGCTGAAAGATTGAAGGAACTTGGCAGGACATTTCTGATTGTGCAAAGAGAGCTCCAGTGGAGTTGATTTTGGTATCGGAAATGTAAGTTATTTACAATACATTATCATTGTTTCATAAGCACATCTATAATAACATGTTGATAACTATTCTGCACAACAAATTAATCTCAAAATATATAGTACCGGTACTTACTAATCACTTATAAAGCACCAACGGAAGCAAAGTAAAAAAGGCATTCATGAATGTTATCCACAGCTACAAGTACAATAAAGAAAGACAATGATTGTATTAAAATGAGTTCTTGACTAATTGCTTCATGCTTTATACACAGTGTTGGAACAAGGGCAGCAAATTTGTTACAGAATCGCTTGTAAGACATATTTGATGTTAAATAAATTCCATTTAAAAAGCAGCAGTTAACGTAAGTATGGCCATTTGCACCAACTATTGAAAAGATTTTAGGGACGACTATACTAAAGTAGTTTGATAATATCCATGTATAATAATCAATATTCAATTAAGGCTAACTCTTGTCAGCCACTTGATAAATGAATCTGATGCATGTTCATTTACAATTTCATTAAAAAGTCATTTTAGTTGCACTTTCCATAACATAATAACAATTAAAACTCATTTACTGTAAATTTGAGTTAAAAATTATAAGGCATTGCTGGACACTAAATGCAAAAGTGCAATAAGTACATGGATGGTATTTACCATAAAATTGTGATTTTCATCTTCATTTTCATCTCTTGAAAAGGAAAACATTCAGGGTGTTGATAGCTACAAACACAAACATTCAGCACATATTGCACAATAGCTACAGGTAATACAAATCTATGGTCTTAACTGACCTTGTTGAAAAGTACTACTAAAGCCCACTGCACACTACAAAACCAGGGGGGTGTTTCCCAAAGATTCTAAGTTGAACTTAACTCTTAGTTGGACCTAACAATTATGGAAAACCATTTGCGGCCTTGGAATACAATATATTCAAAAGCAAAAAGGCAAATGTTTTAGAGTTTTCATGAATTTTACATCAAGAACATGAAATCTCCTTGATAACAGGAAATATTAATGCTTTGTATCAACATTTTATGCCTTTGAGAGAAGGAATTTCCATAATTTGTAAGTCCAACTTAGAGTTAGGTTCAACTTAGGATCTTTGTGAAACACCCCCAGGTCCCTGTTGCAGAAAGAGTTACGACCGATTGTAAAGTTGCAATTAATTGAAAGTCAGAAAATATATGCACATTTGATCCAACCAGATTTGCGCTATAAGTCACATGTTGCAATTAATTGCAAATTTCCAATCGATTACAATTCTTTCTGCAACGGGGCCCAGATCTGATAATCAATTAAGGATCCAAACTATACAACATCATTTAAATACAAATGTCTTGCTATATTTCAGATACACAGTTGTTCGTCAGACTGGAATCGGCTCATGTAATGTGCGAGGGCTTAAAGGTGCACCTGTAAAGTGTCCAACTCCCAACAAATTTATTTGAGCTTCCACATTGCTCTTCTACCATGTTGTTTGGCTTATGGTAAGAGAATAAAATAGGGTTCGATTTTTTCAAATGCCCCTTTAGTATGACGATATCTATCATTGATAATCATTCAGCTCAAGAGCGTTAATGAACTGTCATAAACCTCATAAACGTCATACAGTAATTCGTTGTAAAAGCTGACGCAAATGTTCGCTTTTTTAACCAGGAAAGCAGTGTTCTTTTTCAATGAAACTTTCACACATCATTCGGACATATCTTACAATGATTTTGGTATAGGATTGAAGTCTCAAATATCATTTTGGGCAATATCCGACACTTTACAGGTGCACCTTTAATACAAAACTAGCTTCGGAAGTTTCCCTTCCAAGCATTACTACAGGTTTCAACCAATCAATACATTTATGAAATCTAATACAGTGGAACCTCTTTATAGGTACCCGATATCATGACGTGATTGTCCCATTAGCTTGTCTTCCACCATCGTGGTGATCAATTTTATAAATTTTGTTTCCGTATCGACCACATTCTTATCAGTTTTATTACTGCTGTCAACAATCCTAATCCTCTAATCCTCTGCTGAGACATTAGTGCCCAGGGGCTAGAGATAAGAAGTGCCAACCCTGATAAAATGTACTGGATGCAAGCTTGAGTGCTCAAAAATCACTACCGCTCCTCAGCCCTCCAGGAGCGGTATTCAGCTAGCTATAGAATTACCTAATGATAGCGAGATATTTTCACAGGTCCAGGTTCTATGTTAGTTATTGTTTTAAAGCCATGATACAACGAGATGTCTGGTACAACGAAGAAAATTAAATGCTCGCAATAATGAGGTTTCACCGTATACTAAATATCGCTTGGTCAGGAAAACTATAACAATGTCCAATGGATATAAGGAAGCACTGATGACCATAGAATCGGGACAAATTATTTGGCTTAAGCTTTATGTGCATAATTCATACAAAATGTCAAACCTATGTACATTGTGATCTCTATAGACATTGTATCATAACCATATTCCTCTGTAGAGTATCCCTTTTGATGGCTGCTAAAGACAGGTTGGCTACTATAGACAGGTGGCCACTATGACAGGTTTGACTGCATCATGTAAAGTGAATCATT
This sequence comes from Echinarachnius parma, assembly GCA_037951105.1. Taxonomy (NCBI): domain Eukaryota; kingdom Metazoa; phylum Echinodermata; class Echinoidea; order Clypeasteroida; family Echinarachniidae; genus Echinarachnius; species Echinarachnius parma. The sequence goes on from JBAMJV010011602.1 coordinate 3,209, forward strand.
ACATTTCCCTCCAAGACCCAAATGTTCACATATTTGAAATCTATCTGTCTTAACTCAAAGATTACTATCATTGTATATAATTAATCCATCCATACCTGCATATTCCAATTTTCAAATCCTTTTCTTATTGAAATCTATCTGTCCAAACTCAAGCCCATCTTTAAATGAATATGAGTATCCATGTATGATATAGCTTCTGGATCAGCTAAGTAACACTTGTACATAATTATTGATAAATGCGGACACAGCAATTTTGATACAAAAGTTGTGTAAATGTTCAAAATCACAAAGACAAATGATAAATGATTGCATTGTCACACACAATGATTAAACATTATAATGAAAATAAATAGACAAACAACAACTTTGCTGAAAGTGTTCCATTGCATGCAACTCCAAAAAGAATAAAATACAATTATAACACAGAAATCTCTTCATTAAAACCCTGTATAGATTCTTGAACCTCAAAAATGCAGGACAAATAATTTCCCTTCCCATTTCTGAAAATTTATTATACATGTACATATAAAAAGAATAGGCGCTGTTACAACCATACACTCTTTCTTTATCTCTCGTTGCAATTTGGCTAGAGTGCGAGATCAGATCGAGAATATATATGATCCATCTGTCACGATGACGGAGTGGTCCACTTGTCAATAGTCTACCAGAAACCCGCCTCTTGGCAAATTATGTGGTATAAATTTGATCTGCCTACCTCACTGTTACCTATCTGAGTGAGGCCAAAACGTATAAGTCCCCCCTTTGTAAGAATATAAATTCAACATTTTGTAATAAAACTATGTACATTGTTACAATTATACTTGTACATAATTTCAACTTTGTTAGTAAATATATATACATATAGTCTGTTAAAAAGATCTTATAAATCTCTGAGACGTCTGAGCATTGATAAAAAAAAACCTGTGCCACTCATTTAGGCTTATATCGGTACTACATCTCCATTATACAAAATAAGCACCAATATGATTCAATATATTAATTTAAAAAGGTAAATATACAAATTACAAAAATGTCATCAGCATGCAGACATGAGGACCTGAGGGAGAGGGGTGATGTAGGTTAATAGGAGTTTTTTGCAAATGCTACGGAGGACATCTAGTACGCTAATCTCAGCAGGTGGTCCGAAAATCCCCCCCGTACCGTGGAAATCTACGATGGTCGTCGGCTGGGGTTACATAGAGTTGTATATAAGAAAGCTACAGCTCTATGGTGTAGAGCGAGTGCGGAGCGGCGTGGTCAGCCAATCAGCCCGCTTGTTCACTCGCTCATATCGCCCGCGCGTGGGGCAGTCCACGGAAGTGCAGTGGAGTGGGCGGTACAAAACTTCTGACGTCACACAAGCAAGGAGACGTTCCCGTATTCTTCACTCCGAAACTGCAAATAGACGGTAGCCAGAGTACGGGTACGGTCACAGCTGACTGATTCCCCCGTACTTGGCGCTTCCGTAGCATTTGCGAAAATCCCCTAATGTTGAGGTAGGGGTGGTAGTTATGATGAGGGCAGAGGGGGTGTATTGCCCCCTTGATACCTTCACTGCCTGCCCTCCTTGCTACCCTATAAAAATCCCCTTCTACATACTTCATTCACCGTCAACAATCAACAGATGCATACACATCCAGACAGAGATCTTAGAAGAGTTGAAGAAAGTTGTTATTGAGGATGAATTGGAGAGGGAGAATTATTGCTGTCCCTGGACAAATCCTTTCAGCTTACTGCAAAAGCCCTACTCATGCAACCATCCCAGCCACGGAGGACCTGGGAAGGGATTTAAGTAAGGGTGGTAAGTAGAGAGCAGAGATTACCCCGAACTCTCCTTCCCATTAATCTTAGATCCCTAAACAAAACCTTTGTGCTTACTGTCATAACCGCGGCCATCTAAGACAGAGGGGGCCTGGGAAGGGCAGTAGAGTCCTTCTAGTGCCAAGGGTGGAGGTAAATGTAAAGGAGGAAAAAAGGAGGGGGGGGGGGGATTACAACTAACTCCCCTTTCCTTATCACACCCAGAACCTGAGGCAAACCCTTTTTATGTACTGCCAAAGGCAATGCCCCAAGAATGCAAGTTAATAGACTCATGGGGGTAATGAGAGGGGGAGAAATATGATTCTTCCCACCATTTCTCCCTCCCCCCTGCTACCCTCCCCACTTATACAGCCGCACAACACATTGCGCTTACTGTCATCAACCCAAGCATGCAGTTATGGGAGACCTTGGGGAGAGTTGAGTTAGAATGCTACTGGGGGTGGGGATAAGGAGGAGGATGGGGGTGGTGAGAGGGGGAAAATATCTCTTGTTACACCGCTCTCTCCCTTCCGGTGCTACCCTCCCCATTTTACATCCACACTCCACACTCCAAATGTTGCTTACTGTCATAGCCCCAAGCACGCAGACATGGGAGACTGTGGGAGGGGCGAGTTAGACTGCTGCTGCTGCTGCTGCTGATAGTAGTAACAGTGGTTACAGGTAACGTGGGGGGGGGGGGGGGGGGAGAGAAAACCCCTAACTTCTCCCAATCAATCTTAGATCCATAGACAAAACCATTTTTTGCTTACTGTCATAGCCCCAAGCAAGCAGACATGGGAGACCGTGGGAGAGACGAGTTAGTCTGCTGCTGCTGCTGCTGAGGATGGGGATGAGGATGGGGGTGGTGAATGGGGGAAGGATTATCCCTCGAAAATTGCTCCTGGTCCCTTCGGATCCGGTCAACGAGGGCATGTGTCGCCTCTGAGATGTCCTGGAAGATTGGCACTCTCTCCCGGCTGGCGAGGTCTGCCAGGTACTGCCGCCCGCGGTTGTAGTCCTTCACCGCTCTGGGCGTCAGCTGTAGGGAAACGTTACAAAAGAGACTATTAAAACATCAAGTATAGGTAGGTAATGAAGGTTTGAAACTAGGTGCCTGTGCAATGAAATCAATTATTTATCATTTTTTATTAAATACTAAATATTGATACTCATTTTCTAAAGAGGGACAATCAAATTAAAATTTCATAGACTTTACAATACTAATTGGTTAATTTTTTTTAAATTATCTTTTTAATGTTTTTTTTTTATTTTAAAGAGGATGGAGAATAGCCACAAAGAAGAGCTAGAGGCATGCAGGAGGAAAGGGGGGGGGGGGGGGGTAGTGGTTAATTGGTTTTTGGAGACACGTTCACTAAATGTTGATTATTTACTTTTGGGACCGCCCTTTATCGTCACCATCCGAGAGATGCAGCCGAGGTTCTAACCCGGGCCGATTAGTGCAAAGAACAGAGCTCTGACCACTAGACCAGATCACCTCTTCCAATGCTAATGAACACTGATTTAGTTGAGATTAATTATTTTAAAAAGGTGATGTCTTCATGGAGGAAGAGGGGGAGAGGAGGAGAAGAAAACTGAAGATAGAAGACTCACCGTTTCCCCATCCACCTGTACACCATCCTGCATGTCCTGAATGCACAGGATTACACTGCGACCTTGTCCTATGTAATGGGCAACCTGTGGATCATAAGGATGAAACCAATCATTTAGCAGTTATATCCTAATCCTACTTTCTTTTATTATTTGTGTAACTCATTTGTATCACTATCATCACAATTATCATTATCATCATCATCACCATCACTATCACCACCACCACGAATATCAGTGTTGACAAATAATTGGCTATCATCACCATGATCATCATCATCAGTATTATCATCATCACCATCACCACCACTACCAACAACAACATCACATCATCACCACCACTATCACCAACACTATTTTACCATTTGTGTATTTGTTCATCGATATCTAATATTTGCTTTGTTATGGCACCTTGAATAAATGAATGAATGAATAACTTTATTACCAATATGTTCAAAGATAACAAGACAGCAATCATAAACAAACAATATTAACAAACAAGGTTACCTCCACCATGCATACATGCTGAGGACCGTGCCTCGCTATCATGATCACTATTTTACCTTTTGTGTGTCTGCTCATGGACATGTAATATTTGCTTTGTTTTGTTGGCACCTTACCTCCACCATAGATGCTGCGGACTGTGCCTCGCTGGTGATGACAAAGCAGAGGTAGTTACAGCTGTATGAGCTGCCAAAGGGATTATCCCATCAAGTTACTCTTTAATTTAATGATTGTGTATTTGTTCATCAGTATTTACTTACTTGCTATGTTTTTGGCACCTTACCTCCACCATAGATGCTGCGGACTGTGCCTCGCTGGTGATGACAAAGCAGAGGTAGTTACAGCTGTATGAGCTGCCTAAGGGATTATCCCATCAAGTTACTCATTTATTTAATGATTGTGTATTTGTTCATCAGTATTTACTTATTTGCTTTGTTTTTGGCACCTTACCTCCACCATAGATGCTGCGGACCGTGCCTCGCTGGCGATGACAAAGAAGAGGTAGTTACAGCGGTATGAGCTGCCAAAGGGATTATCCCATTAGGTTACTCATTTATTTAATGATTGTGTATATTTTTTTCATCAGTTTTTACTTATTTGCTTTGTTTTTGGCATCTTACCTCCACCATAGATGCTGCGGACCGTGCCTCGCTGGTGATGACAAAGAAGAGGTAGTTACAGTTGGCCTTGGCCTGGGCCTCGAGGGGGAGGTAGCGTAGGTTCCACTTAGGCACCACGGGGTCAAAATAGGTGAAACCACGCTTCCTGAAAATGAATGATAATAAAACGATAATCAAGCCTCCACACTAACTTTTGTCTGTACTATCACATTTGGGCAAGTAAAATCATACATTTTGAAATTGAACTTGCCCCAATATAAAATTGAATTTGCCCTCTTACTCCTAGATTCTGAGATTAACAAAATACAAAATCACATTGTTCTCTTGTAGTTGAATAATTATTTAGTTGCCCAACCGGTCATGCAAACTAGACAATATATGAAATTTCACTTGCTCTGGGCAAGCGGGCAGGTGCTAGTATAGTGTCAAGCCCTTGATGTCAATAGCTTTAACGGACGCCCGACGGAGAGCAAAATTTTCAATCCGTTCGCACGAATTACTCGCCCGTTTCTTGTTCGGAGAATGCATTCATTGTCAGGCGATGTCCATTGTTTTATCTGGCGGAAAGTTTGGGAATGTAGCAATAAAGACAACTTTCCCCAACCGGATATTAAATCTGATTTCACAAATTCGCCGGGCATCTATTTACGTTATCCGGTGATATGTGACATTCTCGCGTTGTTTTGTTTGCGTCAGTTTTATTCCTTACAAATTTCGTGAAAAATTTCCACACCACAAAATATTTCACATTTACACTACCGTGGAACCTCTTTAGAACGAACTCTGATATAACAAAGTACCTGATATAGCAAGGTTATTTCACAGGTCCAGGTTCTCGTTGTTGTTATTGTTGTTGTTATTTTATTATTTTTTTTAGCCCCGATGCAACAAATAACGAGGTACAAGGAAAATTCAAAGGACCCAACATGCTCGTTATAACGAGGTTTCACTGTCTCACGTTCCATGGTAATGAAATGACTTCACAAACCAACCTGAGTTGTGGTATGACAATCTTCTCTCTCCAGTGGCTGTCCCGACATGTCCCTCCCAGAAATACATCCTTCTGAACTTCTAGTTCCTCAATCTCACTCTCTTCCCTCCTCAGCTGGCGGAACATTTCTGTAAACAAGCAAATAAACAATAATTAAACAACAAATGAGAGACCAATAAATGGACCTCTAGTTCTCTATCTCACTCTCTTCCCTCCTCAGTCGGCGGAACATTTCAGTCAAAAGACAAATAAACAATAATTAAACAAAAAATGAGAGACCAATAATTAAACAAACAGGTCCCTCCCCAAAATACATCCTTTTGAACATATGATGTATGCAAGAGAAAGCATTGTGTAGCGCCTCTGATTTGGTGTATATTTAGATTACAATTCGCGCATGCGCATCGTAGAACAAGCGGTGCCCGCTAGCAATATGCGAAACCTGTGGTAACGTTTGATTCGTCTCAAAATGTGAGATATTCTTCGTTTTTTCCATATTGTCTTATTGCATTTATTATACTCTTGTATGACATGTTATAAAGGTTTATTGGTATAAACATTTCAGCAAGATGTTATATTATATAAGTAAATATTCTTGTTGTGAACTCGCAAATTAGTGACATTAATTAACACAATTTTAGACATCTAGACCATCAGTTTTAGGCGCAATTAACTGCGCCTTCTTGATTGGTCAATTTATACGTAGATAATAGGTTTGTGATTGGTCGATACCTGCGTCGGTGCTCGGCGTCTTGCATCGTATATAAGGAGATTTCTGGCTAAATTCTTCAGTCGCTCTATAATTTCATACTTGTCACTCCGTTATCGACTCATCGTTTTGTTTCGAACTTTCATCGTCATCGACAATGTCACGTCGACATCTTGTCATTCACCAACTGTCGCTATTTTATTTCATCTTTTGTTCACCGTGATTGTTTGTCACGTTCTGTCGCGTAGCCGGTTTGATTCAACCGACTCAACGTTGTGTGTTCATTTACCATCATGTATCGAACTTTCGAACTTACATCATCATCGACAATGTCACGTCGACATCTTGTCATGCAGTTTCCTTGTCATCTTTCATCGTCGTCGTCTTCATATTCATAATCAAACATGTTTTACGATCTCAAACTTTTGTTGCGATCGTCCATCATTTTGACATTTTCCTGATTCTTCAACATCGTTTGAGTCATCGTTCCCGAACTGTCTTGATTGTAAACCATTTTTACGATCAGTTACCTGAATGTTTTCTTCGTCGTTCTCCACGTCTCCGCGCCTCTTCAGGCCCATCACGGAGCGCGTTCCATCATCAAGTCTCCGGTCATCGACATCGTCGAGACGCCCTTTTCGCCTCACCTGCGTTTCTTCACTTCGCTTCACTTCGCTTCGCTTTCTTCAACTTCGCTACATGTTCGCTCTTCGCTCTTCTACTTCTAGCGTCGATCATCGTCCGTCGCGTCCTTCGCTTTCGGTCGTTCGCTGAAATGGACTAGGACTTTATTTTCTTATCATCGATTCGATTTCGATAACGTAAGCATTCATTGCATTGTGCGTGTGAACTCAGTCATATGATTCGTTTTATCATTATGCTATCACATTTCAATATCGTGCTTATTATCTTATTTCTTATGATGATCATTATTCCATTAAGATTCATGATTATGCAGCCTAGGTTGGCCGTTTTACATTTCAGTCATGATAACACTCCTCTGTCTGTTATTGCCACCAACGCTTAGTCTTATCATGATTCTTTCTGTCTTTACATTTATTGCCGTTGCCAGGTTATTACGATTATGATAATATTCCTCTGATCGTCTGCAATTGTAATTATGTATTCTATATCTATTAATATTCATGCTATCCATTTGATTTGCTGATTACCTGTGCAATTATCTTCATATTAAACTTACGAAAAGGGAATATCTTGTTTATATTTTGTTTTCTTAGCTGTACCTTGATTCCGAGTGGATAAATAAAAATAGGTATTTCATGAATGTGTGTTTTGTTGATGCATTTAGTGATTGGATGATATAATTTTTACACAACTAAAACACGTGTTTTTAATATAACCAAATTGGTGACCCCGACGTTTGAGTCATCGTTCCCGAACTGTCTTGATTGTAAACCATTTTTACGATCAGTTACCTGAATGTTTTCTTCGTCGTTCTCCACGTCTCCGCGCCTCTTCAGGCCCATCACGGAGCGCGTTCCATCATCAAGTCTCCGGTCATCGACATCGTCGAGACGCCCTTTTCACCTCACCTGCGTTTCTTCACTTCGCTTCACTTCGCTTCGCTTTCTTCAACTTCGCTACATGTTCGCTCTTCGCTCTTCTACTTCTAGCGTCGATCATCGTCCGTCGCGTCCTTCGCTTTCGGTCGTTCGCTGAAATGGACTAGGACTTTATTTTCTTATCATCGATTCGATTTCGATAACGTAAGCATTCATTGCATTGTGCGTGTGAACTCAGTCATATGATTCGTTTTATCATTATGCTATCACATTTCAATATCGTGCTTATTATCTTATTTCTTATGATGATCATTATTCCATTAAGATTCATGATTATGCAGCCTAGGTTGGCCGTTTTACATTTCAGTCATGATAACACTCCTCTGTCTGTTATTGCCACCAACGCTTAGTCTTATCATGATTCTTTCTGTCTTTACATTTATTGCCGTTGCCAGGTTATTACGATTATGATAATATTCCTCTGATCGTCTGCAATTGTAATTATGTATTCTATATCTATTAATATTCATGCTATCCATTTGATTTGCTGATTACCTGTGCAATTATCTTCATATTAAACTTACGAAAAGGGAATATCTTGTTTATATTTTGTTTTCTTAGCTGTACCTTGATTCCGAGTGGATAAATAAAAATAGGTATTTCATGAATGTGTGTTTTGTTGATGCATTTAGTGATTGGATGATATCATTTTTACACAACTAAAACACGTGTTTTTAATATAACCAAATTGGTGACCCCGAATTTTCACTTGGAGTTAGGGTTAGGCTATGAAATGTAAGTTGTAACTATTCCCTCGATTATCATATTGCATGTATCGATTCATTTATAACATTATGTGTCATTGATATTGGATGTATGTCCCTGCATACTCGTAATTGCTTGATTGTACTTGTTTGTAACCATTAAATTAAAATTGACCCAGATCTGTGCGACTCCATTTCTGGCTTAATTTTAATTTAACAATAATTACACATTTTTAAACGATTATTTACCATTGCATTGTGGTATACTGTATTGTTATTCACGAAATTTATGTACACTGCTTGACGGACATTTTGCGCCGCGTCAACCGCTAGCTTGCTTTTTGGATTAGTGCGCGCTCTTTTTGGTTTGTTATAATTGTTTATCGACCCCTCGGGGCTTACGCAAGCTCGGGTCTAGGTGGGGGATATTGTAGCGCCTCTGATTTGGTGTATATTTAGATTACAATTCGCGCATGCGCATCGTAGAACAAGCGGTGCCCGCTAGCAATATGCGAAACCTGTGGTAACGTTTGATTCGTCTCAAAATGTGAGATATTCTTCGTTTTTTCCATATTGTCTTATTGCATTTATTATACTCTTGTATGACATGTTATAAAGGTTTATTGGTATAAACATTTCAGCAAGATGTTATATTATATAAGTAAATATTCTTGTTGTGAACTCGCAAATTAGTGACATTAATTAACACAATTTTAGACATCTAGACCATCAGTTTTAGGCGCAATTAACTGCGCCTTCTTGATTGGTCAATTTATACGTAGATAATAGGTTTGTGATTGGTCGATACCTGCGTCGGTGCTCGGCGTCTTGCATCGTATATAAGGAGATTTCTGGCTAAATTCTTCAGTCGCTCTATAATTTCATACTTGTCACTCCGTTATCGACTCATCGTTTTGTTTCGAACTTTCATCGTCATCGACAATGTCACGTCGACATCTTGTCATTCACCAACTGTCGCTATTTTATTTCATCTTTTGTTCACCGTGATTGTTTGTCACGTTCTGTCGCGTAGCCGGTTTGATTCAACCGACTCAACGTTGTGTGTTCATTTACCATCATGTATCGAACTTTCGAACTTACATCATCATCGACAATGTCACGTCGACATCTTGTCATGCAGTTTCCTTGTCATCTTTCATCGTCGTCGTCTTCATATTCATAATCAAACATGTTTTACGATCTCAAACTTTTGTTGCGATCGTCCATCATTTTGACATTTTCCTGATTCTTCAACATCGTTTGAGTCATCGTTCCCGAACTGTCTTGATTGTAAACCATTTTTACGATCAGTTACCTGAATGTTTTCTTCGTCGTTCTCCACGTCTCCGCGCCTCTTCAGGCCCATCACGGAGCGCGTTCCATCATCAAGTCTCCGGTCATCGACATCGTCGAGACGCCCTTTTCGCCTCACCTGCGTTTCTTCACTTCGCTTCACTTCGCTTCGCTTTCTTCAACTTCGCTACATGTTCGCTCTTCGCTCTTCTACTTCTAGCGTCGATCATCGTCCGTCGCGTCCTTCGCTTTCGGTCGTTCGCTGAAATGGACTAGGACTTTATTTTCTTATCATCGATTCGATTTCGATAACGTAAGCATTCATTGCATTGTGCGTGTGAACTCAGTCATATGATTCGTTTTATCATTATGCTATCACATTTCAATATCGTGCTTATTATCTTATTTCTTATGATGATCATTATTCCATTAAGATTCATGATTATGCAGCCTAGGTTGGCCGTTTTACATTTCAGTCATGATAACACTCCTCTGTCTGTTATTGCCACCAACGCTTAGTCTTATCATGATTCTTTCTGTCTTTACATTTATTGCCGTTGCCAGGTTATTACGATTATGATAATATTCCTCTGATCGTCTGCAATTGTAATTATGTATTCTATATCTATTAATATTCATGCTATCCATTTGATTTGCTGATTACCTGTGCAATTATCTTCATATTAAACTTACGAAAAGGGAATATCTTGTTTATATTTTGTTTTCTTAGCTGTACCTTGATTCCGAGTGGATAAATAAAAATAGGTATTTCATGAATGTGTGTTTTGTTGATGCATTTAGTGATTGGATGATATCATTTTTACACAACTAAAACACGTGTTTTTAATATAACCAAAATTGTACATCATTACTGAATACTGATGGTGTCTTTAACACTGTTTTCATCTCAATATTCAAAGCCACCTCTTTGGGGTCTCAGGCCATTCATGCTTAAAAGTAAACCTGCCAATAACTTACTTTGCGCTGATTGGAAGACTTTTGACATGCCGCTGCGAGGGGGTTCGTAGAAGAGATACTCTGTCACTAGGCAACAGAACTCGTTGAAGTCAAATTCTGGTCTGTCTCCTGATTGGCTGCAGCTCTTGACGATCTGGTCGTACGCAGGGAAGGAGAGGTTCTTCTGGGTCAGGGATCTCATGGCCAATAGAGCCTGGATTGAAGAAGGAAAATGGAAATGTAAAGTTTATTACTAATCGAGGTTGAGCTAGGTTTGTGGTCTATTGCATTACTAAACTAGCACTTGTTCTTCTTGGCCAGAGAACGCATGGCCAAAAGAGCCTGGATTGAAAAGGGAAAATGGAAAGATTACTACTTGATAATTTCTTTAACCCGCTAAGGACTGACCCTGAAAATAAATGCATCTCGAGCTGAAGTCTACTGAATATATGTTAACTTTCATATGGAGTACAGTACTTGTCAGTTCTTGCCTAGACAAAGGAACTGCTAGAATCGTAAGCTCGGTTATATACCTTGACTTCCATTTTATATGGTAATATCAAAATCAATTTTTTTTTTTGCCTATGGGAATTCTATTTTAAAAAGTGCCCATCTGCTTCTTATATAGCAACTTTTCTTTTCTGATAGACGAGCATGGAATTACAAATAGCATTACTCAGATTTCTAATTTATTAATTACTTTCATGAGTATCATAAATGTACACAAATTTTCAAATCTCAGAGGATATCATTAAAAATAAAAACTTTTTTTTCTAGAATAACCGATGAATAAGGAAGTACAGGAAACTAATATAATTTTGTTTTCAGGAGCATTTCCAAATGTGATGAGAATTTTAAGTATTCACTGGCACTCTTTGAGTAAAATCACAGAACTCTTTCAGGTATTTTGGTGGCTTAAAGGGACTAAGTAACATTGTCCAAATCCTCCAAAATCCAGTTGGAATTCTAGTGGTTCCCTTATACCTTGTTGTACTCGTATTATCACAAAAATCATGGGACAGGTTTCGGTTTTTAGAATGTCCCTTTCGTTAAAATGATATTTGCGATTGAAGTTTTCAGATATTAAAATATCCACTGGATCGTTGTAACCGTACGTACAAAGTCAGTGCAATGAGTTAGCGAATATCACTTTGCGTTTCTGCTCTTTACTCGGCCATATAACGTCCATTTAACTTGAGATTTTCACACAGTACCCAGTGGACATATAAGATAACAACAATATAAATTGTATCAACTATTTATCACTTTTTGCACATGTCAACAAAGTTACTAGATCTCTTTAATCAAGGAGAGCATCTGTGCATACATTTTCACATTTCATACTTACATCAGGCATAGCAATCTTCCCCGTGTTCTGGGGGTCATATATCCTGAAGACCTCCTTGATGTTTCTACCATGCGAGGAAAAAAAGAAGGAAACACTTACCAATCAATCACACATTTTACATGATACTCAAAACAACTATAAAGCATTCAACACTATTCAGTATTACGGTATGAGACACACTTGCAACTGTTTCACTCCCTTAAACTGATGTTAGGAAACACGAACAATATTTAACGAATATGTGCATTGATAACAAAAACAAGGAATCAAATACTAAAATCTCTCATCACATATTCTTGTTTTAATTCATTCATTTATTTTTGCTTTGGGGTGGGGGTGGGGGTGGGGATTGGAGATTAGGCTTAAAATAAGGTTGTCTTGTTGACTCACATAAGCCTAAGCCCCGCTCTGATGTCTGGGTATCTAACTGGCTGCGCCCCATCTGTAATCCCCAGCTCAGAGATCGGCACCCCTTGGTTCAGCACCTTCGCCGTACAGTGAAGCGCCGTATCCAGGTCATCAAAGATTGGAATACACTGCCGCTCCACGAGGTCGCACAGGAAGGCGTGGGCCGTCGCCATGTCACTCAATTCCCTGTCGGGGTCATAGGAGTCATCATCAGTACAGAGGTCAAAGGTTAAGGCAGCATTGGCGGAGGAAGAAGAAGCGCTGTGGCAAAGGCATGAGAGGCAGTAGTAGCGTACGTGTGGGTGTGGTGCGTTAATAATGACAGTGGTGAGATGGAGTGATGTAGTCTAGACCAGTCTGATTTCCTCAGTCCTTAGTCTTGATTTTGGTCTCAAGCCCATCAAAAAATATTTCCAAAAATCTTTGAGGTAGTCTCAATTGTAAAACCAAAGATGGGTTTGTTTACTTTATAATGCAAATTTAAAAATTTTGAATAGTACATCATTTTCAAGGTTTTGTATAGGAAAAGAAAAACAAACATGAATATATAAATCTGATTGCTATAAAATTATTTCAAAGTCATTAAAACTTTTTAATGACTGCATCAAAGACTTTTGGGGACAATATCATTGTTTTTTTTTGCACAAAGGCAATATGTAATTGTTAAAAGCCAAAACAATCACCAATTTCTGAAACCAATTTTCTGACCCAAAATGGTCTTTTGGATGCACAGTTTAATTAATGCAAAACGTAACTTTCATGACTGGACAACACAATATAACAGATTTGTAATGTTTTTCTTTGATTTGAGCCACCCAAAAATTCTGTATCAAACCATCAAAATTTGATAACTCTTGTTTTTACTTGCCTAAGTATGCTAATAGGACCACCATGCACAAAATTAAGTTTTAACCCTGACTTAATAGGACTTTTGTTAACTGGCCTTGACTACAACACTCGTGAGATGTACGCGAAAACTAGTTTGTTAAGACATGCAAAAATAAAATGCCTAGATCAATAATACAAAGATGCAAAATATTCTTCAAATAATAGGTTTGCTCTATCTTAGAAAGAAGCTTTCCACTAATGATCATGATGACATATTACTCCAATTGAAAAGCACAGTTCATATTGATATTTTATACAGACATTTAAAACAAAGCCATTACTTTCAATACTTTGTACCAATCTTTCACAAAATGAACTGCTACATAAAACAATTCTACCACATTACATACCAAAATATTTGCCCAAATCACATTTAGAGAAACATAAAAACACTATCTATATACCAAATAAAACATAATTTGTATTTTTAAAAACTTGGTTCAAAAACTAATTTGATGTTTGAGTATTCAAAATGAGAAATAGCAATTGCTGGCATTGACTTTAGGAGGAAAACATCTAACACAATCACAAAATACAAAATATTTGTGGAAAATTACCTCATTAGTGAAAGTGAATAGTTAAAAGAAAATGATTGATACAAAATCAAAATGACAGAAGATCTTTTTTAGATAAGTGGAAAGACATGAGTTAGAATGAATGAATTACTATTAAATTAATTAGATATTTAAACAAAAATGACAATTAGTAAGTTCAGAAAATATAGAATGAAGTGCCTATTTAGTTGCCAATATGTGCGCCTCAAACAACCCTCCACAAAGTTAATCAAAGATTGTTTTATCCATAGATCAAAAATAATATCAAAAGAAAATACAGTACCATATTCTAATTAATTTATGTTAATTTATTCTATCTTAGTTAAATTTTTAATTGAAAATGCAAACAGATAAAGGAAATACTGAAAGCATTTATGAATCTTATTAATTATTCCCTGAAATAAACATTACCTTGTATGTGAAAAGCATCAAGCAAACTGTTGTAATTTCTTCAAACTGTTTGTTGACTGCCCAAATCTACTTAGTATTGAATCTAAATAAATAAACAACATCTTGATTATTACTTACTTTTGTGTTAATATCTCATTGTCTACCCAATAATGTCTGTCAGGTACAAATGCATATTTATAATTATATATAAATACAGACTTACAATTGTGATGGTCTTTCAACATCTAGGACTATAAATTACAATTTTAAGATCAAGCAATAGTGTTTGGCCTAAAAATTAAATAACACTTCAAATAATACATTAATAACTTACTTTCGTGATAGTCTCTCATTGTCAACTTCACTAGGAAGACCTTTTAGCACCAGGATAAGTGATTTTTGAGCACCTATAACATTACAAAATAATTTTCATTAAATATTTTTCAAGAAATATTTTTCTGTTTGATAGTCTTATATTTTAGTTGAATACAAAAATAAGAAAGAGATAAATCATATTATTATTTCTACCTCATAACAATTGAAAATCAATAACAATTTACATAATTCAATTATTAGAACAGAAAGTAAACTGTATCAGTAGGTCAACATAATTATGTAACAATAACAACTTCATGCTGCTAGGCTAGGTTTGAACTCAGCAAACAAGTAGGTAATGCAAAACTACTTGATACATCAAAATCAAATCTTATTAAAACTGGTCAAAACAATAGTGCAACAACAACTTCATGCTGCTAGGCTATGTCAAGCTTCCACGCCATCATTTTTCTGTACTGGCCGGTTTGGGCAAGTAAAATCATAATTTGTTATCTTACTTGCCCCTATCTATAATTAACTTGCCCTCTTACTTCTAGATGAGATTTATGTGTAAGAAATTACATCGTTTATTTGTAGTTGAACCATTATTTAGTTGCCCAATTTATTTGGGCAAGCAAACTAGACCATTTATTAAATTTTACTTGCCCCGGGCAAGCGGGCAAGTGCCAGTATCGAGCCCTGGCTATGTTCAAACTCACCGGCAAGGAAGGAAGCTTCTACCATAGAGGCTATACTCCTGGTTGAGTTGTCGATTACAAAGAGCAGGAGGTCTGCTAGCCTCTTGGCTTGATCTTCTATTTCAATGAGATCTGGAGTCCATGACTCCACTTGCTATGAAAATAAATGAAAACAAGTAAAATGTAAAAGTTTGGTAAGAAGTACTTAGTGTTTAAATGCTTTCATCTTCATCATCGTCACCACCATATAATGCAGCAGCAGCCTTATCATCATCATACTAATCAACATTCATCAACACCATCACTATCACCTTTATCATCATCATCATCATCATCATCATCATCATCATCCTGATCATCATCATCACCACCATCATCGTCATCACCATCATCATCATCATCACCAAATCCATAACAAACAGCATCATTATCAGCAGCAGCAGCTGCTGCATCAACAAAATTACCACCAGCATTGTCATCACCATGATCATGATCATCATCATCATCATCATCATCATCATCATCATCATTATCATCATCATCCTCATCTCCATCTTTCTTCTTAATGAAATAATCACTTACAGGATTGTAGAAGGTTAGACTGTATTGCTTGAGTAATGGTATGGCTACATCTCTCCGTCATCACCATCACCATCGTTATCATCATAATCATCATCATTACCATCACCATCATACAATTATCATTCATTGATCATTTCCATATTATTGTTTATAATCACTTACAGGATTGTAGAAGGTCAGACTGTATTGCTTGAGTAATGGTATGGCTACGTCTCTCCGCCATGTTGTTGGGTTGCAAGATCCCCCAAGGAAAACTAATAACAAACAAATTATGTAAAAAGATAGAAGTGAAATTTGAATATGTCAGTCAAACCTGTATTTAGTGACCACTCAAGGGGAACAAAAGAGAAGCAGCCACTGTAGACAGGTGACCTTTATAGACAGGTTCCATAACACTAAGACAGGTTTTTACTGAAATAGTAACTAAAGATTGACAAATGTACACTTTCTACAGTTATGAACATTCAAGTAACAACTCCCCATGATACATTCTGCTAAAGCAGATGATTTTGCCAAGACAATTCAGTAAAATTATCATAATAATGTCCAGTGTAATTTGAATACACCCAGCACACTGTAAATCAAATAATAATTTTCAGTTTCAATCAAAAGTGAAACCTCCTATAAACAAGCACCTTCGGCCCATTGAATTTACCTCATTATATTAACTCTATAATTTGTTGTATCAGGGCTTAAAAATAACAAAATACAAGTATATCTGGACCTGTGAAATAGCCTTGATATATCAGGTACCATAAACTGGGGTGACTTTTGCCACTTTTTTAGATGAATGTATTTTCATCAAGCCTCACTTTTTAGAACAAATTTCTTATTGTTATAAATAGAATCAGATATTAGTTCTAAAGAGTGAAAAGTGATGAAAATATAGCCTTCTCAAAAAGTGGCCAAAGTCACCCCGGCGGCCAAAGTCAGCCTGGTTTATCATTTTTACAGAGCTCATTCTAAAGATAAAGATGTTCCACTGAACCACAGAAAAGAGAAGTGTCACAAGCACATTGTAAACACAATTTTGAATATATAGTTACTTAAAATATGTCAAATTGAAAGAAAAACACTGGACTCATTATAAGCACTTGTGCATAGTACTAGAAGTATATACCTTGGATGTAGGCTTATAAAGTTTTACAAACTTATTTGATGTTGAAATTTGAAAATTTTCTCACCGTTAAACTTTGCTATGACAGCAGAGGTCTTCCTGGATGGACTCATAGGCTGTGGTGCATACCTGGAATGTGATGAAAGACTTGGAAGAATGCTGCAACATTGGCAACATTTCCAACAGAGATAAAAAGTATGGAATCATTGTTAAAACAATAATTTAACCACATATAATTCAAGATTTTTACATCGAACCACTAAAGGAACAAGCACTTTCCTTTTCTATAATTTAATTCCATGATTATTTAATGATTTTATTTGATCTGTAGACACAATAGGATTTTGGACATCTGAGCAATTTTTGTTTTCTCCCTCAGAGTTTTATATATATTTCTTAGGGAACTAATTTCAATTTCTTAAAACTTATTTCTTTATTAAAGACATACTTGTCATTATTTGATTAACACACAACATGACAACATGTATGTATAGAAATATTTATACTATTTATTTTAACCAAGTTTTAGTTAATCTCTGGAAGTTATTGATTTAATAGAGCATGTTGCACATGTCTTTGAAATTATTATAAATTGAGCTTTAAAACTTCAATAATTTATTTATTAACTTACAAGGTACAGGTACTCATGGGCAGGGTTGGTGATCTAACCGAAGGCAATTTAGATCGTTGTTCGGATCTTCTTTCTCTCTTTCTTTCTTTCTTTCTTTCTTTCTTTCTTTCTTTCTTTCTTTCTTTCTTTCTTTCTTTCTTTCTTTCTTTCTTTCTTTCTTTCTTTCTTTCTTTCTTTCTTTCTTTCTTTCTTTCTTTCTTTCTTTCTTTCTTTCTTTCTTTCTTTCTTTCTTTCTTTCTTTCTTTCTTTCTTTCTTTCTTTCTTTCTTTCTTTCTTTCTTTCTCTCTTTCTTTCTCTCCTTCTTTATGAAAAATGAAATAAAACAAAGGTAATATATCACCAACTCTGCTCATGGGCAATTTAATTTCAGTTTAAATCCCTATTGTATCTTGCTATTTTTAAATGTGTTCTACTGCCTTTAAATGATTTAATTACATATGTCGCCCTCTCTCTTTAATATTTCTCTCTCTTCTCTTGCTTTTCCTTTTTCACTTTTTCTTCTCCTTTTCTCCCTCTCTCTTTTATTTAATTTATATATAGTGAACATATTTGGAAATTCATTGTCTCATTGTCTCATCCGGGAATGCCCATGCTGGGGCACTGTTCAGGGCTGATTGTTCGGTTATGAGGGGCGTATCTTTGTGTGTGCATGTGTGTGTGCGCGTGAGTGTGTGCATGTGTGTGTGTGTGTGTGCTTGTGTATGGGTGTGTGCGTCGGCTGGTGAGGGGTGTGTTTGGGGAAGAGTGCATGTATGGGTGGGTGTGTGTGTGCGTGTGTGTGTTGTGTGTGTTTTGTGTGTGAATGATCATAGGGGGAGGAGTGCCCTAGTATGGGGATTCCTGGATGGGACTGAGCTCGAGTTAAGTTTAATTATGCACATACTTCTGTCCCTTGAGCTTTTTCTCTCTCTCTCTCTCTCTCTCTCCCTCTAAACAATTGTAAGTGATATTTATTCGTACTGTATGATTTGTATGTTATGTATAATTGTGATATTTGTTTTACTGATTTTGACTTTTGCACACATTTGTTTAATGTCCGGCAACAAATTTTATGTTATTGTATTTTAACGTGACAATAAATTATCTATATCTATATCTATATCATATAATCTGCAATATTCCTAGAAAAATAATCCAACCACTATAATAACTGTACATGAACAAATAAGTGGAAAAACGACATACAAACCTGTTTATGGTACATTTTCATATCTTAATTAAAAAATAATATTCCGATGGTCCGACTAATTTAATTTTAGAATATATTAATGAATGGAATGGACCTCTTACCTTGGTTTTTCATACTGCTGTTCAAGTTCTGAAGTGAAGGTGCAAAACTCTCCAAACGAGATGCTATCTGCATTACTTCTTTGAGAGCAATCATAGGCAGTATGGAGCATGCAATATACTGAGAGAAAATGGATGAACAATCAATTCAAACAATGAAAATATAAAAATCACCTATATTATATTATAAATGAACTAATGAAAACACAATAATTTAAAGGTCTGTTTAAAAGTTTTATCATATTTCTTTGTGAGCAATAATATGCAGTATGAGAGAAAATGGATGAACAATCATTTCAATTATATTTCAATAAAAATGCAAACTCTACTAATTTTCTTTCACCTTTTTAATAGAATGATGGTGTAAATTATGGGTTGTTTATATACTAGGAGAAAACGGGTGAACAATTATGTCAATGGAAATGCAAGATCACCTGATTTCCTTTAACCCATCAAGGATAAGAGCTATTTTAAGGCTAAATTGATCATTATTTTCCTCTACAAATTGGCAACGCCTAATTTTTGTCTACCTTTTAATGACATAAAAATAGGTGGAAAATATTTAGTAATTACAATTTAAGACAAATATGAAGTGACTTTGCCAATGAAGTTGCCAATTTGAATGCCAAAATCTGTTTTAAAATATCACAATGTGTTGCCAATTTGAGGATTTTCCTAAATTACAGCGATCTACGCAATAAAAATCATTAAAAAATAAGTAACTAGAGTAACGAAATAGGGCTCTAAAAATAGAGACATTTATGCTCTTTCTCCTTGTATACTTCATCTTTGTAAATCTTCTTGCTGAAGTGTAGGACTACCAACCCACAAATATGTGGGACTCCGTCCTTGATGGGATGACGGGTAAAATAGTAAATTGCTTAATTTATATTTCTAATGACGGCACAACACACTTCAAACAACTCTGTAAATCTTACTTCTTTGTGAGAAATCAAAAGTACTAATGAAGGCTATGGAGTATGCAATATAGAGAAAAACATGTATCAATGAACAACCAACTGAATGATATTTCATTGAAAATATCAAACTGCTCATCCTTTTTTGTATGAAACAAATGGGTAAAGGCACACAATATACCAAATTACCATTTTATCTTGTTTTTGTTTTTTTTAGAGAATGAAGAATCAACAATGTACACATTTGTTCAATGAATTCCACAATTCATTTTTAACTGCATTTTTCATTAAAAAGGTGATGTTAATGTATTTCTTTCTTCTATCTTGCTAAGTATGTATTGACAGAATCGATCCAGAACTTTTCTTTGTCAGATCTGATTACCTACGTACTCGTGGACATCCTCTGAATTTGTTTACTACCCGTTGTAAACTCAACCTCAGAAGCAGTTTCTTCAGCAAGCGTGTTATAAGTTCATGGAACAGTCTTCCTGCGTCATTAGTCACTGCTACTACTAGCGCCGTAACTTTCAAACATGGCTTGGATATTGTTTGGTTAAATAAAAGTTTTGATATCGTTTGACTTTCCATGCGCGCATGCTGTGCACAGTAAAAGGAATGCTATCAACGTGTTTATGACCGGGAGATCTACAGGGCTACCCTACACTCCTGTCTAGATGATGAAGATGATGATGATGATGTAGCTTGCAATATACTTGGAAAGTGGCGGAGTAAGCATGGAAAAACAATTATATTAGATCCTTGATTATATTGAATTGAATTTAACTCCTAAAAAAGATATCCATTAAATCCTTCTTTGGTGCAAATATTTCTCTGAAGCTATATAAAATTCTGTAAAAATTCTAAACTAAATTCACTTAAAAAGATTATAAAAATGAGTGAAGTCTGCATAAGTACATTCATATTCCGAGGTTGACAATCATTTTCTCATCAAATTAAACATTTTTAATGTGTAGTTATATATACTCAGTTGAAATATTTTGCAAAATGGAGGTTTATAAATTCACACGTGAAATAAACATTCAAGAAAAAAACTACGGTATGTACAAGCTCAACCCTGCGTTCTGGAGAGAGAATCTACCAGAACCATTTTACATCAAAGAGTCCTTATTTTTGGCCTACAAACCCCAAACGTCATCATTATATGTAATTTTCTGAGATGAAATATAATTTTTCACAATTCAAGGGTTACTTCTCCTCAAAAATGTGAATATAACGCAATTAAACTTGCATACGAATATCAAATTATTAATTTTTACCTTGTGATTTTGATGGGAAAAATCCCAGCTCGTTTAAGGCTTGAACCAGAGGTTTCTCTGAGATTTCTTTTGATCCTTGACTGTGTCTCTCAAAAGAATCTAAGTAACGACTGCAAGAAACAAATGAATAAATATAAAATAAATATTTTTTGACGTTGAAATGTTACACCAGGTTTCAAGTAAAATAGTATTCATTTTTTATGTATTATCAACAAAACAGGTGTAAAGGAATATTTAAAAAAAACACACTTAATACTCCCGACAAAACAAAAAACAAAAACAAACAAGATAATTTTAATGATTATTTTATAAATTATTCACTCTTTGCTCTCATTTTGGCTAATATAACGTATTTGTATATACATAGTCTACTGTATCTGTTTCAACTGACCGACTGACTGACATTTGTGACAAGTGATGTGTATTTTTAATATTTGTTCTCAAATGATGCCATGGATATTCTTACTTATTCGTAAACAAATGAAAGCCAGAAATAAATTGAGCCAAGAATCCTCAAATCTACTTTCAACAAGTAAACTAGTCTTATTATCGAGACTATTACAATGACATCATACACTAAAAATAGATCATTCTCTCATTTCTCGCAATACATAAAAGCTAATAAACGACATAAAATTCACGTTATCCCAAACTATTCCAACTGTATAAGTATTTCTTTTCATCAAATAAATATACTAGATACGGTCACAAGAAAGTTTACACTTTCAATGACGTTTTGACATAAAAACGCGGAAATTCTTCATGCATTTTCTTTCCGTACATAATCACAAACATACATTTGAACGTGCGGGGCTACTTACCGAGTTACAGGTCCATATACAACATTTTCTCCTCGAATCCAACTCAAAATAACATCTTCATGTTCAGGTCGGAACCACTGCATAAATTTCCGATATGAAGACATATCACTCCCTTGCTAGATTCCCCTTATTCCTCAGTCAAATGTGAAATAACGACATTTTTCTACTGGGTTTTCGCTTCGACTGCGAAAAGTTTCGCCACGCAAGCTAGTCTACACACAAGACTTGCGCATAATTGTACGCGTGAATCATAGAGTTGAAAATACATTTATGTCTCCACTTCTTGTGTATAGATGTATTACGCATTCTCGAATGCTTCAACAAAAACATATAAAAAAGGTTTTGTGACTCTTTTAAAATGTATCATCAGTGGCAAAGCTAAGGGGAATGTGTGCGGGGGGGGGGGGGGGGGTGGGGGAGGTGTGGTCACAGGGTACATCCCCCCCCCCCATAGTCAGACCAAAAAAATAATACATATTAAAGGAGACATATTATACAGTATATATGTGAACAAATAACAAAATATCATAGTGCCCCCCCCCCAATATTTCATTGCGTGCTTCCAAATCAGTATATGACCACGCTACGCCACTGTTTATCATTCACCATAATATCGCAACAAAATGCAGGCACTACACTTTAAGGATATCCGGGAAGGATATGATTATCATATATTCTTTGTATCATCTGCATGAACCTCCGTGACCCAATAGTAAGACCAAGTTCCGTTGATGGGTTATCTATGTCTGTTGGGTAATTGATCTTTAATACAGTGACCTCACTTTATAAGAGCATGCAGCTTGAAATGTTGAAACTAGAAAAAGAAACAATAGGTAATAATTAGTGTATAATGAATTGGTAAGAGACAAAGTGCATGACAGAACGTGCCCCGCCCCCCCCCCCCCCCGCCCCCTTGGGGGACATTTTTGTTGGGGGGGGGGGGGGGGGTTAGCGCTGCACCCAGCACACCCTTGTTTAAAATCTTGACATCTGTCTCTATACAGTGCTAGTAAAAAAAAACGAAACCAGACTTTGATAGCTTATAAATCTAAAATTCTCACATAGTAGATTTTCTTTTACAAAACATGGATTCAGGTCAGTTAATAGGTGCCGTATTTTTAGACCTCAAAAAGGCGTTTGATGTCATTCCATTACATTTGATTCTTGCGAAATTGTCATTTTATGGTATAAGAAATGATGAAAATAAGTGGTTTGAGTCTTATCTTTTTAGTAGAAAACATTGTGTATCAGTCCAAGGATGTTCAAGTAATTATTTAACTGTTCAGTCTGGTGTTCCACAAGGGTCAATTCTTGGCCCACTCATATTTTGTTTGTTTATAAATGATATATGTAAATTGAGTTTTAGTTCCCAATCAAAGACTTCACTTTATGCGGATGACATTGCTATCTTTAATAAGGATAGTGATCATTCTCAAATTCAAATTAATTTGCAAAGAGATTTTGACTTAATTGTAAAATGGCTTAAGTATAATGGTATGTATATTCACCCAGATAAAACTAAAGTGATTACTTTTGGTCCTAAAAGAAAGTTGCGTAACCTCGTTCTTTCCATAAAATATAATGATAGTGAGTAAGAAAATGTCAGTCATATAAAATATATTTGGTGTAATACTCGACTCTCAATTAGTTTGGTCAAAACATATTGAAACTATATGTCTGAAAATATCACGGTCTATAGCATGTATAAGACGGATAAAACATTTAGTTCCGAATAAAGTAATAATTAATTTATTTGTACACTCGTTTTACCCTACATATAGATTATATTGTTGCACTGCATGGGGAAGCTGCTCAAAGGCAAATTTATCAAAGATACAGAAATTACAGAATAGATATGCAAGACTTGTTTTAAATGTAGACCGCTTTACATCTAAGTGTTTTTTGTTAGCTACACTGAATTGGCAATCGGTGGAACAAAGAATAAAATATCATTATTGTGTAATCATGTATAAAGCTCTAAATAATTTGACTCCAGTATATATTGAATTATTGATAGAACGGCGCACCGCTCATTATGTAACTCGATACACATTGAGAAGCCCTCTCACAGTATATCCTCGTACTGAATATATGAAGAGATCATTTGTCTATACAGGTAGTTCGTTATTTAATAATCTGCCTATTTCCATCCAATATAGTTCTAAAAGAAAATAAGAAGTGCAATAAACATGTATAGGTACATATTTATGACCCATTATTACTGTTATATTTAAACTGGTTTTTACTATAATTCTCAGTTATAATGTATTTATTATAGGTAGGGTGATTGGGGTATAGATGAATGCATATTGATGTATATATATTTTTGTTTGTATTTCCATTTAATTTACGATGTTGTTTATTATTTAAAGGGGAATTCCACCCCAGAAATGTGATGTTTGCTATAAAATGAAGTGAATATGAAGAATCATGATCGAAAATCTGAGTCAAAACGGTGGAGCAATAAAAAAGTTATGACAGGATGAACTTTGCTCCGATTTTTAGTATCGTTCGCAATTGCTATCGATCGTGACGTCACTTGCGAGCTGCAGCCATTTTGACTTCTACATGGAAATTTTAAAAAAATTAAATTTTCTTAATAACAAAGCAAATTTATGAGCTTACAAATTCCAAAGAGGTTGGCCCATCGATATTATTCTATGAATTCGTGAAAACAAGCAGAGAAAAATTAATTTTTAGCAACGAAAATGAGAAATAAGTGTATTTTCATGTACTAAAGGCATGGCGAGTTGCTCGTCAATGATGTTGCATATGGCGGCAATTTTGAAACGATCGCTCATTACTACATGATGTTCAAATCGGTATAACTCCCGTGTTTCTTGTCCGATTTTGATCAAATTTTCACCAATTATGCCTCTTATTCTGCTTATTCAAATAACGAATGGTTTTATCAGGCCCGGACTACCCCTTTAATGTATAGATTCTGTCTTTAACTATATTGTAATATATATTTATACGTCTCATACAGGGCGCCGCTGTAAAGCAGTTTTTTTAACTGAACGGCCTACCCTGTATTTTTTAAAAGAAAACATGAATAAATAAATCAAAATATACCTTTCGATTTGTGGATTTATAAGCTATCGAAGTCCGGTTTTGTGTTTTTTTACTGGCACTGTATAATCATGAAAAACAAATGCACAATGTAATGAATTCACTCATATACGGATGGGGTTTGGGGTTGTTACCATCCCCACCCCCTCCATAAAATTCAAATACAATTTTACTTAGTTTTACGCGCTGTGTGGTAAATTAAATAAACTTCCATCAGTTTGAAATGTGAAAACTATCAATCTATTTCTGCTCACGCGGTAAGACTTTTTGGAATGTTGTTAATTTAAATTGAAAAAAAAAGGCTTTTTAAAAATCGTTACGAAACATTTCTTTTGTTTTCATTTTTCAATTTGAAGAAGAGATTGGTGAAAACCCTGGTAAAAGAGCATCCTTCTCTATATGCATCTGAAGCGTGGATCATCATGAAATCTGACATCAACAGATTGGAAGCTTTCGAGATGTGCATGGTGCTGGATACACACAAATGGACCGGTATAATCTGCAATAAAAGGTTTTAACTAGAGAGAGTTAGAGAAGAGCGGAAACTGATTGGAATTAAATAGAGCAGAAAGAGGAAATGGGTGGCAGTGACACCATCATAATTACACATAGTCTGCTCAGACTGTTTTTATACTATAGAAAGAAGAATGAAGGTAAGAGATCAAGAGAAAGGAGACACATCATTATGGTGTTAGACTCTGTCCCGTATCCGTATACCTATGGAGACTTCAAAAGAAGAGCAACGAGAAGAGAGGGAGAGAGGTGTGATGGTGCATGTTGAGCAGAATCATGGGCGCAGGGGCACGTTCTTCTCAGAGGGAGGAGGGGGGGGGGGGGGCGCTCCGGTCTTTGCTAGAATTTTCACCTGACAAGCAAAAAAGATAAATACAAATCCTTGCATCCTTTATGCCCGAAAATGATTTGTTTTCAATTTTTTAGTCTCAAATAACACGATTTTGCCCAATTATGAGACGGTTTTGCCCGAAAAGAGGGAAGAGATCAAGAGGAAGGACACACATCATTATGGTGTTAGACTCTGTCCCGTCCGTATGGAGACTTCAAAAGAAGAGCAACAAAAAAGAGCTGAAGAGAGGTGTGATGGTGCATGCATGTTGAGCAGAATCATGGGCGCAGGGGCACTGTCTTCTCGGGGGGGGGGGGGGGGGGGCGCTCCGGTCTTTTGCTAGAATTTTCGAATTTTCACCTGACAAGCAAACAATAAATAAAAATCCTCGCCTCTTTTAATTATGCCCGAAAATGATTTGTTTTCAATTCTTTAGTCCCAAATAACACGATTTTGCCCAATTATGAAACGGTTTTGCCCGAAAATAACATGACACTGCCCGAATGTAACATGATGTTGCCCGAATATTATAGGCCTATTTTGCCCGAATATGGCATTATTTTGCCCTAACTATATATATAGGGGGGGGGGGGGGGCCGCCCCCGCCTTTGTGCAGAATCGCAGAATCACAAGAAGAAGATCCGATTGTTGTGCGTCTGTTAAGAGGATGCCGATGCATATTATACACTTTCTGTATTTATTTCTTACGTAACTTTTTGTAAAACATGCATGGTTCTAATAATTATGTTTCTAATTATATAAAAGCGTGATATGATTTCTGAACTCATCCATGACCCCTTTTTCCATAAAGTTTATAATTTTTAGCCTTCTAAACATCTTTAAAAATTCGGTTTGAACTAAGTAATGAATATATTGGACCTTTAATTGGATCTATATACTGTTTTAAAGGGAGAGATCCACTTTTGCAAGGCAAAATTCAAAAGTTGCGAGGTTATTGTCTTATATGAAAGGAAATGTCATTTAATAGCATGCCTGAAAAAATTAGGGCTTGAAATCTCTTTTTCGTGGAGTTATAGACCTAAAACTGAATAAACTGAGGGACGTCGGTTAATTAGGTACATACGTATTTTCGGCCGGTGAGTAAGTTTGTACATAGATTTCACGGAGTGCCAGATCGGTATGCATGACCCCTACGTGACCCGCGCTAGGCTACGTGACTCGCGCATAAGTACTAATGTGTGAGCGTTTACCAAGCAAAATACCCAAACATCGCTTAAACTGACTACATGTAATTATATATTCTTTCTTTTTGAGATCTTTTTCCGTGACCTACGTTAACAAATGTCGGCTTCACAATACCTTTACGAGAATTATTGCTATATTGTTGTAATATTATGCTAAATCAGTTGAACTCCTTTATTGACCGATATATAGTTTAAATGGAGGGACGCATTCGTTTTTCATTCGTAGAATCCAAATTAGAGGGCTGTTCGCTCTGATTTTTTTTTTGCCTGTTACTAGTACATTGATCCCCATCCGTCAACTGAAAGCTGTTCAGACGTTTTGTAAAAGTGGACCTGTCCCTTTAAACGATGACTCTTTGTATCCGTAATGACATGTATTTTAAGACAAGTTGAAGTTTGCAAACTGAATTTTATTCTTTCAAAACTGAACTTGAATTTAAATTATGATTAGTCATCTATTTAAGTAATTTGTTTCATCTATTTCGACCATACAAAATCATGCAATGATAATGACAAATTGTTCACAATAAAAATTGAACAGTCCCATGTTCAATTTCAATTTTATTTTTGTTTCTAACAAAATGTACAAATCAATTACAATTATCTACAAAATAAGGGAATACATATGGAAACAGGTGGATCCACTGACAAACAATGCTTGTAAAATTGTGGAACCCTATAACATAATAATTAAGACTAATGAGTAATTATCAAATTAACGAATTCGTAACTTCCACAAGGAATTGACAAAAAGGAAAATGGGATGCCCACCCCCGTAGGCCGTAGCTATATGCCATGAATCTGATCACCTGGGTTAGGTTGGGTTTGGGATTAGAGCTAGGGTTATGATTATGTAAGTAATTCAATTGTACATTTATTCGCCGTAGTGTAATTATTTAATGTGTTCTATAGATGTAACAATTTTAGGGGAATATCCAATTTTACAAGCCGTGGCTTTTACAGTGTATTCCCTGATCACTTTTCAAACTTTTATATGACTGTGTATAATAGGCCTATACTTTGTATTGTAAAGAACTCAATTATATGTAAAGTGAATAAATTAATAAATTAAATTAAATCAATTACATTTAATTAAATTCTCTTCTCAATTCAATTCAAAAGTTTATAAGACAAAAAGTATGAGAGTTGAAAAGTACCATAATGATCATTGGCATGATAATTATACACACAAATCAAAAGCAACTGCATGCTGTTCAAGGTAGGTAGTACAATTTCTAAGTGCATTGCATTTTCAAAACAAATTGAAATGTATTTTAGATATTCCATACTAAGGGGAAATCATATCAAGTTTGTCAGAAATGAATACTAAGTAGTTGATCGGGTTCTTGATTTCGTTTAGTCAATAATCTAGACCCTCGAAAGCGCCGCCTAACATTATTGATCGCTGCCAGTCGAGAATCGCGCCAGTCGAGATAATCTAGACCCTCGAAAGCGCCGCCTAACATTATTGATCGCTGCCAGTCGAGAATCGCGCGATCAAATTTTATGACATGGTTGAGACCTTCCTCGTTGTGCATATCTCTCTCGTAAGTGGCCTTGAACCTTGAAGAGATAATCCCTATAGCAGCTCACTGGGGAAGCTAAACTGGGATGACTAGTGATGTGACGTCAATGGCCGACGTGAAAAGTGAGGGTATTTACAGTGTAGGTGAATGTCCATTATATACAATAAGAAATGGAGTGTTTAAGTGCAAGTAAAAACCAAGCTCTGATCTACAGCATCCTGGATCCCACCGGAGGCTGCATGCATCTAAGAGCTGGTAGGGCAGCCTTCTGGAAAGCAGTCACAGATGTTGAGTTGACTGCTATGCTTGGTAGTTGATTCCAGATTCGAATGGATCGTGGGTAGAAGGAGAATTTGTAGGGGTCTATTGTGGCTTGTGGTATTGAGTATTTGAGGTTGTGGTCGTTTCTCCCAAAGTACGAGGCTGGTACGATGAGGACTGGAGGTGAGATGCTGACAAGTGCATGGTGAATTTTGAACAGCACGGTAGTCTGTGCAAGGATCCGGCGTGTGTGCAGGAGGTCCCAATCAAGTGCAGTTACAAGTGCAGAGGCTGATGTGCTCCTCCTGTAGTCTTGATGCACAAAGCGGGCTGCTGCTCTCTGCACTCGCTCTATCCCTTGAATTTGTAGAAATGGTTGTTGGTATATGTTAATAAGTCATAAACATACAAAGTTGATTTCTACTTACAAGTAAAAGATCACGGTACGATGGCTTGATCCTGGGATCGGCGCTGGTAGGTCCTCTGGCAGGCACTTATACTATTTCATCCGTGTCCCAAGATAGTGCATGAGATGATAATGTTCAAGGTATGTCACCAAGTGTTTGTATGTACACTGTTTGTACAAGAGTTGTTATATCCGCGTGAGCGAAGAGGTATATATAATTATGTTGAAATATATACCAAAAGTTATATGTGCTTGTCCGCAATAGAAAAGAGTTCTGCGTTCCAGCAAAAGTAAAATATATATGATATACAATATGTTCACAAGAAAAGGGTAGAACAAACTAACTAAGCTACACGATTAACTTCCTTTCACAAAGGTATCGTGTAGGTATTAAATATATATATAGTTCCAGAATGTCTCAGGATGAAGTGAGAAAGTTGCTGTTTTGCTGGAGAGTGAGTTTGTATAATCCGAATGGTTCGGTGGTTGTGACAAGAATGATCGAGAGATGAGATGAGTTGGGGGATGAAGAGATGTCCCCAAATCGTAGTAAATTCACGTGGTAATCCTTGTCTCTGATTGGACAGTGAAATCATGAGTTTTAATATATTCACAGTAACAGTCCTGTGAATGGTCGGTTTACCCACGGTCATAGGGCAACGACATCGCGAGCCGCGAAATGTTTGTTTTCCCAATCTTGTCGGAGTAGGGGAAGAGTTTCCGGAGAAGTTCCATAACAAAAAGGGATGTTATTGCGGATGCGGTATGATGAAACGCATGGAGAGGAAATGCGGAAACATAAAAGAGATAATGTTTTTCCTTGGTTTTTGGTGGAGCTTGTAAACCGAGCTACGGATGTGTAACTCCAAATAATGAGGCGCTACAGGTAACCCCCTCCTAGATCGCAAGTGAAGAAAACAAAGTTACGAACGATGCGATCGATAAAGAGGAAATACAAGTATGTAGCGATGTAAAGAAATTATCAAATCTCGAACAAACGAGAGTAAAAATGTAAAATTCATCCAGCACTAAAAACGACGTACTGCACATATCGAGCGGGCCAATGGACACGACGACCCGATCTCGTCCTCCTAACCTCCGGCGCAGGTCGCGGTGGAGGAGAAAACGTAGGAGACGAGTCGGAAGGGGGCGTGGCAGGGGGCTCGGTAGGAGGTGTGTCAACCCTCAACGTAGAGGCTGGATGCGTAGTGGAGGGCGGCTGAGGCGTTGGGTCGCGCTGGGGCTCGAGATATGCAGGTTTGAGGCGGTCGATGCTGACAGTATCGTGTTTCCCTCGCTGGTCGACCACGAAGAACTTGTCAGTGCGCCGTACGACCGGATAGGGGCCTTTGTAGGGAGGTTGAAGCGGCTTCCTCACGGTATCATCCCGTATGAAAACGTGTGAGGATGAGTGTAGATCCGTGTTCACATACGACGGCTTTTGTTGAGCACGCGTGCCGTGTGGACGCATGTCGTGCATGAATTTGCGAAGACGATGGACGTAGTCGCCCGGGTCGAGGTCGTTGTCCGTGTCGGCTGGAGCAACGAACTCGCCAGGCAGGCGAAGTGTAGTTCCATACACCAGTTCAGCAGTAGAGCAAGCAAGATCAGTCTTTACAGCGGTGCGTATGCCGAGTAGAACTAGTGGTAGATGCTCTGTCCAACGTGTACCACCATGTGCTTTAAGTGATGCTTTAAGCTGGCGATGTAGTCGTTCGACCAGGCCGTTAGCAGCAGGGTGGTAGGCCGTAGTACGCAGGCGATTAGTTCCCAGCAGTGTTGCGAGGTGACGGAAGAGATGGGACTCGAATTGGCGACCTCTATCAGTGGTGATAGTAGACGGGGTGCCAAATCGAGCAACCCAATGTGTGACGAACACACGAGCCACTGTCTCCGCTGTTATGTCGTTCATAGGGAATGCCTCCGGCCATCGAGTGTATCGATCCACACATGTCAGGAGATATGAGAAACCGTCCGAAGGCGGGAGCGGACCGACGATGTCGATGTGTACGTGGTCGAACCGGGCGTCGGGCGACGAAAACGTGCCGAGCGGTGCTTTGTTGTGGCGATGTACCTTACATTGCTGGCACTGAATGCACGTCTTAGCCCACAAACGAACGTCCCGGTTGATCCCAGTCCACACGAACCTGTCTGTGATGAGTTTTTGCGTGGCACGAACTCCTGGATGAGACAGATTGTGCAGGGAATGAAATACTGACCTGCGGAACGAGGCAGGTATGTATGGGCGAGGAGTGCCGGTGGACATGTCGCTTAATATCGTGCGATCCGATGAGGGAATAGGCACGGGAACGAGCTGAAGCGAGGTGTCGTTGAGGTGCGCGATTTCGTCATCGTCCTCCTGGGCGATGGCGATGGCGGCGAAGTCTATTACCGTGTCATGTGACTCGAGGCCATTGATGTGCGCGCGCGAGAGGGCGTCGGCGGCAAGGTTGTCTTTGCCCGAGATATGCCGTAAGTCCGATGTGAACTGGGAGATCAGGTCCAAATGCCTGACTTCGCGTGGCGAATATTTGTCCGGCTGGGCATTGAGCGCGTGGGTGAGCGGCTTGTGATCGGTGTAGACGCAAAATGAACGTCCTTCGAGGAGATGGCGAAAGTGTTTGATGCAGAGATACACGGCCAGCAGCTCTCTGCCAAACGTGCTGTAGCGGGTCTCTGCTGGCTGTAATCGCTTGGAAAAGAACGCGAGTGGCTGCCATACCTCGTTCACACATTGCTGCAACACCCCACCCACACCTGTGTCCGAAGCATCAGTGAGGAGGCACAGGGGTGCATCGTTCTTGGGGTGGACGAGCATGGTCGCGTCGGATAATGCGTGCTTTACTGTGTCGAATGCTTGCAGGGCGGTATCCGCGAGCGTGATGGGCTGATTCTTTTTCTTCGCGTTCTTTAACATGTCGGTTAAAGGCTGCATAGCATCAGCACAGCGCGGGATGAATCTGCGGTAGAAATTCACGAGTCCCAAGAATTCCCGCAACTTTCGTAGCGAAGTCGGCGGGGGTAGGTCAATGATGGCTTTGACCTTGTCGGGGAGAGGAGCGATGCCGGCGTGGTCGACGGCGTGGCCGAGGAAATGGAGCGACGCGACGCCGAGTTCGCATTTGGCCGGGTTGATAATGACCCCGTACTCAGCGAACCGTGCGAACAAGGTGCGAAGATGTTCTTCGTGTTCATCAGGTGAATCGCTGGCGACGAGGACATCATCGACGTATGCGTAGGCGAATGGCAGTCCGCGGAGGACTTCGTCCATAAACCTTTGGAAGGTTTGCGCCGCGTTACGTAAGCCAAATGGCATGCGGACGTATTCAAACAATCCAAAGGGTGTGGTGATGGCCGTTTTGTGGACGTCGGCGGGGTGAACTGGTATCTGATGGTACGCCTTGATGAGGTCGATCTTTGAAAATATCGTTTTACCCTCCAAACCAGCTGCGAAATCCTGGAGATGGGGAACAGGGTAGCGATCCGGGATTGTTGCCTTGTTGAGCGAGCGGTAATCACCACACGGTCGCCAGTCCCCTGGGGTTTTCTTTGGCACCATGTGAAGTGGCGACGACCAGTTGCTCTTTGACGGGCGGACGATGCCGAGCTCCAACATGTGGTTGAATTCCGCTTTCGCGATAGAAAAACGATCGGGAGCTAGTCGACGTGGTCGTGCAGCAGCTGGTGGTCCACGAGTCTCGATGTGATGGGTGACTGAATGCTTGACGCTTGATTCGGAGTACACGGGCTGGGTAATACCCGGATGATTACGAATCAAGTCGTCGAACCGTGATCCAGTCGACTGCATCATTCTCAGACTCGTGGGTGGCGAAGAAGATCGTGCGATGACGCCAGTGACAGCGAGGTTGGTCGTGGTGTCAATTAGCTTGCGGTGTTTGACGTCCACAAGAAGACCGAAATTGGTAAGAAAATCAGCGCCAATGATGGGCGTGGCGATGTCTGCGATTATGAAAATCCATCGGCATGTGCGGCGAAGGCCGAGGTCAAGCGTGATCGATCGCTCACCATAGGTCGATATCTGTGACTGATTAACTGCTTGCAGCTTGAACTGGGACGATGGGGAACGCCTATCCGTTGGGGATGGGGGAATGACGCTGACTTCCGCGCCGGTGTCGACGAGGAATCGAAGTCCCGAGATCCTGTCCATAACATAAAATAGGCGACTAGGAGTAGATGGACCAGCGGAGCTTGTCGCGATTAGCTGCTGGCTTGTCCGTTTCCCTGGGCGGCGTTGTTGTCGGCGGACGGCGGTGCGGTGTACGAGCACGGGGACTCGCATTTGTGTGCATTGGCACCGTAACGGCGATGATACCAGCACTCGCCTTGCTGCTGGGAGGGCGATCGTCGACTTGGAGCGCCGCGCGAATCGGAGCGCTGCCGCCTGTCGTTGTAGTGACGATCTCCGCTACGACCACGGTCCATGAGTCGCGAGGACAGGGCCTGAACCTGGGTCGTGAGGTGCGAAATCTGCGCTTGTAGTCGTTGGATATCCCCGGGCGGAGCGGGCGGAGCGGTCGCTGGAGCCGAAGAGAACGCGGCGAGGGTGCTGACGGCGTGCGAGCTAGTCTCCATTATTTTGTCCGCGAGGTCGGCGAGCTGGGCGATGTCCATCGCGTCGCGCGTTGAGGCGAGGATGAGCTGGGCGTTTTGAGGCAGCCGCTGCAGGAACAATTGTTTCAGGAGATTTTCCTGCAAGGTGCTGGATCCCATCAGCTGCTGCATGCGACGCAGGAGCTGTGACGGCTTTCGATCACCGAGCTCCTCCGATGTCAGGAGCTGTTGCAGTCGTTTTTGTTCAGATGACGACGTGCGCTTGATTAGCTCACTTTTCAGCGCGTCGTATCTGTCTTGGGCAGGAGGAGAGATCAATATGTCACGGATCTCCTGCGCGTACTCCGGTTGTAGCGAAGACACCACATACGCGAATTTCCTGGCTTGCGAACGAATGTTCATGGTGTCAAACGTCGCCTCAATCTGCGCAAACCACAACGTTGGGTCGTGGGGCCAAAATGGTGGCAGCTTTATGTTGACAGCCGACACTGAAGGAGAATCTTTACGCGCGACGTCGTCATCAAGTTTGACTTCGTCGGTGGGGGTAGACTGTGTTTCCTGATCCGTACTCATGATGATCACAACAAAAGTTTAACAAAGCGAACCAAAATCAAAAATTAATCACGCGATCGGAATGAAGTATAGTAGAACGATCGGTTGATTATAGCACCGTGGGTTGAAAAGCAAACGCGATATTAGAATGTCTGGGGTCACCAATGTAGAAATGGTTGTTGGTATATGTTAATAAGTCATAAACATACAAAGTTGATTTCTACTTACAAGTAAAAGATCACGGTACGATGGCTTGATCCTGGGATCGGCGCTGGTAGGTCCTCTGGCAGGCACTTATACTATTTCATCCGTGTCCCAAGATAGTGCATGAGATGATAATGTTCAAGGTATGTCACCAAGTGTTTGTATGTACACTGTTTGTACAAGAGTTGTTATATCCGCGTGAGCGAAGAGGTATATATAATTATGTTGAAATATATACCAAAAGTTATATGTGCTTGTCCGCAATAGAAAAGAGTTCTGCGTTCCAGCAAAAGTAAAATATATATGATATACAATATGTTCACAAGAAAAGGGTAGAACAAACTAACTAAGCTACACGATTAACTTCCTTTCACAAAGGTATCGTGTAGGTATTAAATATATATATAGTTCCAGAATGTCTCAGGATGAAGTGAGAAAGTTGCTGTTTTGCTGGAGAGTGAGTTTGTATAATCCGAATGGTTCGGTGGTTGTGACAAGAATGATCGAGAGATGAGATGAGTTGGGGGATGAAGAGATGTCCCCAAATCGTAGTAAATTCACGTGGTAATCCTTGTCTCTGATTGGACAGTGAAATCATGAGTTTTAATATATTCACAGTAACAGTCCTGTGAATGGTCGGTTTACCCACGGTCATAGGGCAACGACATCGCGAGCCGCGAAATGTTTGTTTTCCCAATCTTGTCGGAGTAGGGGAAGAGTTTCCGGAGAAGTTCCATAACAAAAAGGGATGTTATTGCGGATGCGGTATGATGAAACGCATGGAGAGGAAATGCGGAAACATAAAAGAGATAATGTTTTTCCTTGGTTTTTGGTGGAGCTTGTAAACCGAGCTACGGATGTGTAACTCCAAATAATGAGGCGCTACAAATTGAAGTGGAGTTGTACGGGTTCCAGGCTTCGGAGCCATACTCAAGTTGCGGGCGTACAAGGGCCAGGTATGCCCTGTTCTTCACTTCTTTCGAGCATGGGGACAGTGTTCGCCGCAGCAGTCCTAGGGTTCTGTTGGCCTTGTGCAAGATGGTCTGGCAGTGAGAAGCCCAACGAAGGTCCTTTGAAACAGTAACTCCTAGGTACTTGTATTGTTCTACCCTTGGGATGGTCTCATTGTGCAGGTAGTACTCATGGATGCTAGGCTTGTGCTTCCTGGAGATGGTGAGGCTAGCACATTTGCTGATGTTAAATGCCATGAGCCACTTGGTGGACCAATCTGCCAAGGTGTGTAGGTCTTGTTGTAAGATACTGTGGTCGTCTTCGGATGATATGTCACGGTAGATCACACTGTCATCTGCAAACAGGCGCATTCTGGACTGGATGTTCTCAGTGATGTCGTTGATGTAAAGCAGGAACAGGGTTGGACCGATCACCGATCCTTGGGGTACACCAGATGTTACTGCCCTCCAAGATGATCTCGATCCATTTACTGTTACTGCTTGTTGCCTGTTTGAAAGGAGTGCCATTATCCAGCGCGATGTGTCTCCAGTGATACCATAGTGTTGTAGTTTGGTATGAAGATGTTGGTGGGGGACACGATCGAACGCCTTCCGAAAGTCCAAGAAGACAACATCGGTTTGACCTCTCCTTTGAAGGGTATGTGCCCAGTCGTGTGTAGCTGATATGAGTTGAGTTGTAGTGGAGAGCTTCTGCCTGAATCCATGCTGTTCATCTATCAGGATGTTGTTAGATGATACATGTTTGGAGATGTGGCTGAGGACAACATGCTCCATCACTTTGCAACAGATGCAGGTCAGCGAGATTGGTCTGTAGTTGGAAGGATTGCATTTGTCGCCCGACTTATGGATGGGTGTTACAAAAGCCTGTTTCCATGGTGTAGGGACGACACCGGTGTTAAGGCTTTGCTGGAACAAGAAAGCCAAGGCTGGAGCAATCTCGTGGGCGATCAGTTTCAGGAGTCTGGGTGGTAACTCGTCTGGTCCACTTGCCTTTGCTGGGTTGAGCTGCAATAGTTGCTTCGCAATTCCAGGACGATGGACATGAAGATGACCAATGTTCCCGTAAGGAGAAGGCCCATGCATGTGCTCTTGCTGGTTTTGTTTCTCAGTGAAGACAGATTGGAAATACGAGTTCAAACATTCTGCCTTGTCCTTGTCAGAGGCGTACAGCTTGGATTCTTTGCGTAGAGGAGGAATTCCGATGTTCTCGGAGCGTTTGAGTTTTACGTAAGACCAGAAAGACTTGGGGTTGTCAGTGAGGCTGTTTCCGATCACGTTGTTGATGTATTCCTGGTGTGCATGGTTTACTAGTTTGG